>BJKM01001317.1:0-57609 GCA_015082035.1 Chaenogobius annularis | reverse complement strand
TGAAAAATGTTGTGTGTAGCTCCAAACACGGCTGTAATTCAGTAAATGCACGACGGATCAGTTTAATGCCGCAGTGCGCAACATTCCAGCCAAGACGACATCATCGACGCGGACACAAGCGTCAGAAACGTTCTGAAACGTTCTGAAACGTGCTGGGAATGCCAGACGAAGACGTCGCTGTTTCCCAACGGCGTCTTCATCCTCTCGAATCAAGTCTGAACTGGCCATTTCTGATCTGAAGGTTCCAAATCTGCACCGACAAGCCCGCGACGTGTTCCCGAGCGCGGAGAACGTACCCAAGAAACATCCAGGACGGAACCAGGACGAACCAGGACGGCAACCAGGACGCAACAGGACGGAAACCAGGACGAACCAGGACGCCAGGACGGAACCAGGACCAACCAGGACGCAACCAGACGCAACCAGGACGCAACCAGGACCAACCAGGACGAAACCACGGACCCGACGACGAACCAGGACGGAACCAGGACGAACAGGAGAACCAGACGAACCAGGACGGAACCAACGCACAGACGCAACAGGACGACAACCAGGCGGAACCAGGACGAAACCAGGACGGAACCAGGACGCAACCAGACGCAACAACAGGACGAACCAGACGCAACCAGGAAACCAGGACGGAACCAGGACGGAACCAGGAGGAACCAGACGCAACCAGGAGGACCAGGAGGCAACCAGGACGCAACCAGGACGCAACCAGGACGGAACCAGGACAGGCAACCAGGACGGAACCAGACGGAAACCAGGACGCAACCAGGACGCAACCAGACGGAACCAGGACGCAACCAGACGCAACAAGGACGGAACCACGGACGAAACCAGGACGGAACCAGGACGCAACCAGGACGGAACAGGACGCAACCAGACGGAACCAGGACGGAACGGGACGCAACCGGGACGAACCGGACGGAACCGGGAGAAATCAGGACGCAACTAGGACGCAACAGGACGCAACCGGACGGAACCGGACGCAACCGGGACGAAACCAGGGACGGAACCAGAGGACGCAACCAGGACGGAACCAGGACGGAACCAGGACGGAACCAGGACGCAACGGACGGAACCAGGACGGAACCAGGACTAAACCAGGATGAACCAGTGACATTAAGGCTCCTTTTAGATACTATAAAGACAACAGTTCAAATGTCACGTCACAATGGGTTTCACCAAGTATACTATATATATAATATAATCTGGTTAAAGCTCAAAAAAGGACATTTAGCAGAAACATGCATCGCTTCGAAAATTCTCACAATTATATTTTTTCACCACATCATCATGTCATCCATCAGCACATCATCACTTCATCCATCCCCACTTCATCATCACTTCATCCATCATCATTTCATCCATCACCACATCATCACTTCATCCATCACATTATCACTTCATCCATCACCACATTATCACTATCCATCACCACATCTCACTTCATCCATCACCACATCCATCATCATCACCACCACATCATCACTTCAACATCATCACATCTCTCAATCCATCAATCATCATTCATCCATCACATCATCACTTCAACCATCACATCATCTCTTATCCTAATTCATCCATCACATATCACTTCATCCATCACACATCATCACTTCAACCATACATCATCTTCAACCATCATCACATCATCTCTTATCCCATTCACCACATTATCACTTCATCCATCACCACATCATCACTTCATCCATCACCACATCATCATCATCATCACCACCACATCATCACTTCAACCATCATCACATCATCTCTTCATCCATCAGATCATCACTTCATCCATCACATCCATCACGTTCAACCATCATCACATCATCTCTTCATCCATCACCACATCATCACTTCATCCATCACATCATCACTTCATCCATCACCACATCATCACTTCATCCATCACCAACATCATCACTTCATCCATCACCACATCATCATCATCACAGCATCTCTTCATCCATCCACCACTTCACCATCATCATCACTTCAACCATCATCACATCATCTCTTCATCCATCACCACATCATCACTTCATCCATCACATCATCACTTCATCCATCACCACATCATCACTTCATCCATCACACACATCATCACATCTTCTCTCATCCATCACCACATCATCACTTCATCCATCACCACATTCATCTCTTCATCCATCACCACATCATCCATCACCACTTCATCACTCACCGGCCACGCGAACTGAAAGGGATGACGACTCTGCCGCCGTCCGCCGCCCGGGCCCTCCCCTCAGGGGAAACTTTCCCGCCCAGGACCGCGGTGCTGTCGGTCCCGTAGGTGCAGGGGCCCGCGGTGGTCACCTCGCCCTGGTACCCTTCAGGCACACTCGGACGTACGTGTCGCACTGGTCGGTGCCGCACTGGCCCCCGGGCGGGGCGGGGTCGGCGTCGCAACACTCGCCGCTCAGGAGCACGCCGCCCGGGTTCTGCACCGACAGCAGCTGGAGCTCGAAGTAACCCGTCGCCTCGGAAACCTGCGAAAGACCAGACGGTAAGGGAAGGCGCGGTGCATGAGCACGTTTCCACCGGTTCCGTTTGGAACGGTTCTCGTGCTGGAACTGATCACAAATGTTCTCCTGATGAATTAAACCTAAATTGTACATGAACGATACTTTTTAACCCTGAGCTCGATCTGAGCGCGTCACAAAAAGACCTTTAGTCACTCCCAGTGTGTGTGTGTGAGGGGCGTGGCTAAAGCGTGCACAGGAACAGTTTGCCTCATGTCTTTGCCTTGTGTGCAAAGCCTCGACGCCGCGTTTGAACCTCTCTTTATGGATCATGTCAGACGCATTATGACCTGGAAAAATCACATTTGGACAAACAGGAAACAGCTGTTGCTAACGCGCTTTGCTAGCTTCGTGTTGCTAAGGCAACACAATAAGTTAGCATCAGTGGAAACACGGCGCTTTAGCACGAGTTTGGAGACAATGCTTCTTTTTGTTTCTCTGCTTTTGGCCTGAGTCTGCCACACGTGACTTTCTCTCAGTCGTTTCCTCATCAGGATTTTGGCAGAACTCCATCTACTGGCAGCAGAGTGAAATACCACGGGGGAAATTAAGTACAGCTAGCTCGCCCCGACATGCTAATGTTAGCCACAGCTGTAATGATGAGTCAGAATGCTCAAAACGAGTCTGAGATGTAAAATCGAACTAATGCGACTTCATCTCCTGCAGAGGTCTGTTCTGTGGGTTTGGGGTCGCGAACCCCCACAGATGTTATTATGGGGGTCCACTGCTTACATAAAGCTCACCCCTAAGACCTCAACCAGGTCTGAAGTGGGACTACTTTAGGACTCACCCAGAACTTCATTCATGATTTATCGAGTTAGGATAATTTAATCTGGACCAGGACTAAAGCAGGACTTCATTAGTTTAACGAGAAGGGATTCTGGTTTGACTTTCATTACTCTCTCTCTCAGAGGGGAGAGAGAGGGGGAGAGAGAGAGAGAAAGAGCGAGAGAGAGAGAGGAGGAGAGAGAGAGGGGGGAGAGAGGGGAGAGAGAGAGAAAGAGCGAGAGGGGAGAGAGAAGAGAGAGAGAGGGGCGAGAGAGGGGAGAGGAGAGAGAGGAGGGAGAGAGAGAGGGGGAGAGGGGGGAGAGAGGAGAGGAGAGGGGAGGAGGGGAGAGGGGAGAGGAGAGAGGGGAGAGAGAGAGAGGGAGGGAGAGGGGGAGGGGAGAGAGAGGAGAGAGGGAAGAGGGGAGAGAGAGAGAGAGAGAGAGAGAGAGAGGAGGAGAGAGAGAGAGAGAGAGAGAGAGAGAGGGAGAGAGAGAAGAGAGAGAAGAGCAGAGGGGAGAGAGAAGGAGTAGAGAGGAGGGTGGGAGAGAGAGAGAGAGAGGGAGAGGAAGGCGAGAGGGGAGAGAGAGAGGAGAGAGAGAGAGAGGGGAGAGAGGGGAGAGAGAGAGAGAGAGAGAAGAGAGAGAGGGGGGGAGAGGGGAGAGAGAGAGAGAGGAAGAGGGGGAGAGAGAGAGGGGGGGAGAGAGAGGGAGAGAGAGGGAGAGAGAGAGAGAGAAAGAGCGAGAGGGGAGAGAGGAGAGAGTTCTCTCAGAACATCTCAGGATCTCACAGACACAAGATTATCAGATCCAGGGCTTGATTTAGACCTGTTTTAGACCTGGTTTGTTCTGCTGCTCTGTGATTGGTCCGGTCTCAGTCAAACAAGCGGTTCAAGCGGTTCAACGTCGCCTCATTACGGTTCGATCGGCTCATTCGATCACAAACGATGGCTCATTAACGCGTCACAACGGTTCAATGTGGCTCATATAAATCGGCTCGATAAACGGTTCAATGTGGTCATTAACGCCGCTCACAACGGTTCAATCGTGGTTCTTAACGGCTCACAAAGCGGTTCAATGTGTCATTACGCGGTCACAAACGGTTAATTGTGGCTCATTAACTCGGTCACAAGCGGTTCAATTCGGCTCTTACGGCTCACAGACGGTTAATGTGGCTATTAAGGCTCACAAGCGGTTCATCGTGCCTTGGCTCAACGGTCGATCGTGGCTCATTAACGGCTCACAGCGGTTCAATCGTGGTCATTACGCGCTCACAACGGTTCATTGTGGGCTCATTAACTCGCTCACAACGTTCAAATGTGGCTTTTAACGCGCTCACGAAACGGTTGATGTGGTTCGGATCGGGCTCTTTAAGCGCTCACAAACGGTTCAATCGATGGTCATAACGCGTCACAAAACGGTTCAATCGTGGCCTCATTAACGGTTCGATCGTGGCATTAACGCGCTCCAACGGTTCAATCGTGGCTCATTTAACGCGCTCACAACGTTAATCGTGGCTCATTAAACGGCTCACAAACGTTCATCGTGGCTCATTAACGATCGAACGTTCGTCGTGGCTCAATTTCATTGCGCTCACAAACGTTGATGGCTGGCTACGCGCTCACAAAACGGTTCAATCTGCTCATTACACCTCACAACGGTTTCATCGTGGCTCATTAACGGCTCACAAACGGTTCATCGTGGCTGATTAACCGCTCAAAACGTTCATGTGGCTCATTAACGCGCTCACCAAACGGTTCAATCGTGTGGCTCATTAACGCGCTCAAACGGTTCATGTTGCTCATTAACGCGCTCACAACGGTTCATGTGGCTCATTAACGGCTCACAACGGTTCAATGTGGCTCATTAACGTGCTCACAAACGGTTCAATGTGGTCATTAACGTGCTCACAACGGTTCAATCGTGGGCAATCGTGGCTCATTAACGCGCTCACAAACGGTCAATCGGGCTCATTAACCGCGCACACAAACGGTTCAATCGTGGCTCATTAACGGCTCCAAACGGTTAGTGGTGCATTAATGCGCTCAACAAACAAACGGTGTCAATGTGGCTCATAATGCGCTCACAAACGCGTTCGATCGGTCTGCGATCATTAACGCCTCACAAACGTTAATTGGCTCATTACGCGCTCACAAACGTTTCAAACGTGGTCATTAACGCGCTCACAAACGGTCAATCGTGGCTCATTAACGCGCTCACAAACGGTTCAATCGTGGCTCATTAACGCGCTCACAAACGTTCAATCGTGGCTCATTATGCGCTCACAAACGGTTCAATCGTGGCTCATAACGCGCTCACAAACGGTTCAATTGTGGCTCATTAACGCGCTCACAAACGGTTCAATCGGGCTCATTAATGCGCTCACAAACGGTTCAATTGTGGCTCATAACGCCTCACACGCGTTCAACCGCTCTCAACATTAACGCGCTCACAAACGGTCAATCGTGGCTCATTAACGCGCTCACAAACGGTTCAATCGGCGCTCCATTAATGCGCTCACAAACGGTTCAATCGTGGCTCATCGCTCACAACGGTTCAATTGTGGCTCATTAACGCGCTCACAAACGGTTCAATGGCTCATTAATGCGCTCACAAACGGTTCAATCGCTCATTAACGCGCTCACAAATTCGATCGTGGCTCATTAACGCGCTCACAAACGGTTCGATCGTGGCTCATTAACGAGGTCAGACATGAACTCTAAATCAGCTCGTTTTACGGTTTCATCTTCATCATAACTGAACTTTTACCACGTTTTGGAGGTTTCAAAGTGAGTCCTGGATTCAGACCAGGTTTTGACCCAAAAGCAGTGCTGTTTTCTGTTATTTAAAGACCTGGTTTGGACTGAGTTCCGGTCCTGGTTTAGACCAGGTTTGGACTGAGTTTGGTCCTGGTTTAGACCCGATGGCCTGCTCACTGGAAGAACAGAGGGGACCGTACGTAACCCTGTCCTGCTCCTGAACATGCGCAGCTTCAAGTCATTAAGTCAAAAGAGTGCAGTTTTCCCAATTGAAATCAAAGACCGTAACGGAGCGTTCACATTTGTTCATTATTTGGTCGTAAACTGAGCCCATTTTAGGCCTGATCTAGTCCTGGTTTAGTCCTGGTTTAGTCCTGGTTTAGTCCTGGTTTAGTCCTGGTTTAATCCTGGTTTAGTCCTGGTTTAGTCCTGGTTTAGTCCTGGTTTAGTCCTGGTTTAATCCTGGTTTAGTCCTGGTTTAGTCCTGGTTTAGGTCTTGTTTAGTCCTCGTTTAGTCCGGTTCTAGTCCTGGTTCGTTTCGGGTTTCATCTTGGTTTATTTCCCAAGTGTGATGCAGTGAATGTGAAAGTGTGAACAGCCAAACTCTGGAACTAAACCTGGCAGCAGCAGATCCGGACTGAGCCAGGACCAGACCAGGACCAGACCGGACCAGACCAGGACCAGACCAGACCAGACCAGGACCAGGACCAGGACCAGACCGGACCAGACCAGGACCAGACCAGGACCAGACCAGGACCAGACCAGGACCAGACCAGACCAGACCAGGACCAGTGGTGCGTTCTCCCTGGTCCCGGGTCCCAGTTTAGCGCAGCTGCGGACTCGGTCTGGTCCTGGTTTAGTCCGTCCAGGATCAGATCCAAATTTAGTCCCAGTTTAATCCCAGTTCGATGTGGTCAAGGTGCGAACGTGACCGCGGCCTAAATCTGGACTAAACTGGACTAAAAGCAGAGCCAAACCGTGACACATTTGTGCCGTTTGGAAAAGGCACTTTTACTTTTGCAAAAGACAAAAGTTCAAAGGCCAAAATTAGAGCTTTGATTTGTAATGAGTCCTAAATGTGTTAAAGGGTGAATGTGCGTCACAGTCTGGACCGGGACGCGGACCGGACGCGGACCGGGACGCGGACTGTCCGGAGGGTCCCACTGTCCCGCGGAGTGGGTTCTTTAGTGAAACTCGTCATCTTTGCCCCGCTGCAGTCAAACAGTGGCGCTCCGTGTCCGCGACTGAAAGAAGCGCGCGGTGCGTAAACTCACCTGCGCGCGCGGCGAAAGCGCGAGAAAAAAGGCCACGAACACAACGTTATTCCCAGAGTAATTCCACATGTTTGGTCCTGCGTGAAACGTCCTTCAGAAGAACCACGAGGGGACGCTCCGGAGCATCGTGGGGACCCCGTGAAGACAGAGAGTGGAGCCGGGCTCCAGAGGCGGTCCGCGTCGCTGGTTTGGTCCTCGGTTCCACGGCGCGCGCGGACTGACTGAGCGCTCCACGGGACGAGTAGCGGGACACAGAGGGGGAGACGAGAGCCGGGGGAGGGGGGGGGCGCAGACGGAGGTGAGGGCCAATCGGGGAGCGAGGAGGGGCCACGGGAGGGAGCGGAGAGCCAATAAGAGAGCAAGGAGAGGGGAGCGGGGCGGGGTTTACGCGCTGTCAGTGACTTCAGTGTTTTACCTGCGCGTGAAGCTCGGACAGATGTGGGAGGGAGGGGGGAGAGGAGGAGGGAGGGGGAGAGAGGGAGAGAGGGGAGAGAGGGGGAGAGAGGCGGAGAGGGGGAGAGAGGGGGAGAGAGGGGGAGAGAGGGATGGGAGGGAGAGGAGGGGAGAGAGGCGGAGAGGGGGGAGAGAGGGGGAAGGAGAGAGGGGAGAGAGGGGAGAGAGGGGGAGAGAGGGGGAAGAGGGAGGGGAGAGGGGAGAGGGGAGAGGGAGAGGGGGGGAGAGGGGGAGAGAGGGGGGAGGGGAGGGGGGAAGAGACGGGGGAGAGACGGGGGAGAGAGAGGGGAGAGAGGGGAGAGGGGAGAAGAGAGGAGGAGAGGGAGAGGAGAGGGGAGAGGGGAGAGAGAGGGGGAGGGGGGAGAGAGGGAGAGGGGGGGAGAGAGGGGGGGAGGGAGGGGGAGAGGGGAGAGGGGGAGAGGGAGGAGAGGAGAGGGGGGGAGGAGGGGGGAGAGAGGGAGGGAGGGGAGAGGGGGAGAGGGGGAGACGGGGGAGAGAGAGGGGAGAGGGGGAGGGGAGAGAGGGGGAGAGAGGGGGAGAGAGGCGGGTGGGGGGCGAGAGAGGGGGAGAGAGGAGGAGAGAGGGGGAGAGAGGGGGAGAGAGGGGGAGAGAGGGGGAGAGAGGGGGAGGGGAGAGAGAGGGGGGGAGAGAGGGGAGGGAGGGGGGAGAGACGGGGGAGAGACGGGGGGAGAGACGGGGGAGAGGGAGGGAGAGAGGGAGAGAGAGAGAGGAGAGAGGAGGAGGGGGAGAGAGGGGAGAGGGGAGAGGGGGAAGAGGGGGAGAGGAGGGAGAGAGAGGGATGGGGGAGGAGAGGGAGAGAGGGGAGAGGGGGTTGAGGGGAGGAGGGAGGGGGAGAGGGGAGAGGGGGGGAGAGAGGGGAGGGGAGGGTGAGAGGGGGAGAGACAGGGGGGAGAGAGAGGGTGGAGGGGAGGGAGGGGGGGAAGGGGAGGGAGGGGAGGAGGGGGAGAGGGGAGAGAGGGGGAGAATGGGCCTGAATGGGGGAGGAGGAGGCGTAGTAGTAGTAGTAGTAGTAGTAGTAGTAGTAGTAGTAGTAGTAGTAGTAGTGTTGACTAAATACACTGAAAATACTCATTTGGAGTACAGATTTTTGCCCCTCCAAATGGAGATGGTGAAATCAGGCTTCAAACTTCACTGCGTGTGAAGGTTTTAGAGTACAATATAAAGCATCGGGAGACAGAGCAGGTATCGAGTATTGTAGAGTATTCTACAGTATTGTAGAGTATTGTAGAGTATTCTACAGTATTCTACAGTATTGTAAAGTATTCTACAGTATTGTACAGTATTCCGCCCATCACTGCAGCACGAGTCTGAAGGCTCCATGTCCCTGTAGGAGACATGTCCTCTGCATTTGACCCGTCCTTCAGTGTCTCCGGGTTAAACCTCTCAGCAGCACTGGGTCGGTACCAGCTCCGGGTCTCGGTCTGGACCCAGGAGAAACCCGTGACCTTCTCGCTGTGAGGCCAGAAGGTCCAGTAGAAGTAGGATGTTCTCCTCTCGAAGCTTTCACTCTGCTCTGCTCCTCTGGCACGCCCCCTACAGGCGGATCAAAGGTTCTCGCCATGTTTTTAACCTTCTGTCACATCATCCCAACAATGGGCCGATTAATACACATTCTGGCCCACTAAACGGCCCACTAAACTTGAATCACATGTCACAGGACATAAAGTGGTGTTTTTGTGAGGCTCAGAGAAGAGCAGAGAAGAGGAGCTCGTGAACACAACTGCAGATGTTTGTGATGAGGAGCAGAGCTGGACCCGGGTCAAACGCTCGGGTCAACCGCTCGGGTCAAACGCCCGGGTCAACCGCCCGGGTCAAACGCTCGGGTCAAACGCTCGGGTCAAACTCTCGGGTCAAACGCTCGGGTCAAACGCTCGGGTCAAACTCTCGGGTCAAACGCTCGGGTCAAACGCTCGGGTCAAACGCTCGGGTCAACCGCCCGGGTCAACCGCCCGGGTCAAACGCTCGGGTCAAATGCTCGGGTCAAACGCTCACGTGTCCTTCAAACACGCTGATGTCACATGACCCTGACGCGCGCTCGTTGCACATGCTGCCCGTGTCGGAGGCAGTAAATAATAAAGCACATTCCTGCATCTACAGTGGGCCGCATTACCCATAATTCAGTGTGACAGTGGGACAGTGGGACAGTGGGACGGTGGGACGCAGGAATCCGCATCTGTGCGCATCTGTCACTCAGGACCTTCTGCCTTCACGCGGTGGGAAAGTCGGGCCAGAGCCGGGTTTAAAACCGCTCTGGTGTGTTTGGCCCAGCGACACGACAGCAGCGTTCACACGGTTCGACTCGAGTCACTCGAGTCATTATTCTGACTTGTAAAACCGACTTGGAGCTCGACTCGGACCTGAAGGTCTCGTCTAACACAAGTCCTGAGGTGACTTGGACTTTCAGTTCAGACTTTGTGGACTTGTCATCAGGACTGGACTTGGACTTGGACTTGGACTTGGACTGGACTGGACTGGACTGGACTTGGACTGGACTTGGACTGGACTTGGACTGGACTTGGGGAACATTTCTGAAGTTCTAATTGGTTTAAAATGCTGCTCGTGCGAACATGTTGGATTCAAATGAACCTCTCCAAAGCCGTTCTCTTCAGTCCAGATGTTTCTCCTGATGAAGATGGTGTCACGAGCGTCCGAAGACGAGACATGAGTCAAAGTTTTACTTCTTCTTCTTCAGTTTGAGTGGAACTTGAGCGACTGCGAGTGGTCCGTGTCCGAGGAATGTGGAGACATGTGGTCAGCACCTGCTCCTCACAGACACGTGAGTGAAGCACCTGTCCACAGCACAGACCAGAACCAGAACCACTGAGAACATGGACACAGCAGCAGGGACCAGAACCAGAACCCTGAGAACATGGACCACAGCAGCAGGGACCAGAACCAGAACCACTGAGAACATGGACCACAGCAGCAGGGACCAGAACCAGAACCACTGAGAACATGGACCACAGCAGCAGGGACCAGAACCAGAACCACTGAGAAGAACATGGACCACAGCAGCAGGGACCAGAAACCACTGAGAACCACTGGACCACAGCAGCAGACCAGAACCAGAGAACATGGACCACAGCAGCAGACCAGGACCAGAACCACTGAGAACATGGACCACAGCAGCAGGACCAGAACCAGAACCACTGAGAACATGGACCACAGCAGCAGGGACCAGAACCAGACACCACTGAGAACATGGACCACAGCAGCAGGGACCACGAACCAGAACCACCTGAGAACATGGACCACAGCAGCAGGGACCAGAACCAGAAACCCACTGAGAACATGGACCACAGCAGCAGGACCAAACCACTGAGAACATGGACCACAGCAGCAGGACCAGAACCAGAACCACTGAGAACATGGACCACAGCAGCAGGGACCAGAACCAAGAACCACTGAGAACATGGACCACAGCAGCAGGGACCAGAACCAGAACCAGTGAGAACATGGACCACAGCAGCAGGACCCAGCAGGGACCGGGACCACTGAGAACTTGGACCACAAGCACGAGGGACCAGAACCAGAACCACTGAGAACAACGGACCACAGCAGCAGGACCAGAACCACAACAGCAGGGACCAGAACCACCGCAGAAGGACCAGAACCATCGCAGAAGGGACCAGAACCATCGCACAAGGGACCAGAACCACAGCAGAAGGGACCAGAACCACAGCAGAAGGGACCAGAACCATCGCAGAAGGACCAGAACCACAGCAGACCAGAACCATCGCAGAAGGGACCAGAACCACAGCAGAAGGGACCAGAACCACAGCAGAAGGGACCAGGGCTTGTGAGGACAGAGTTTATGCAAATGACATTGAGTCAAATCCAATCAAATGTGATTAATAAAGTGTTCAAATCCAGTGAACCAGTTGTGAAAGCACCATCAGAGGAGCTGCCGAGACTCAAAAGGTTACGTTGAAATGTCTTGTCAGAATTAGCACTGCTCTGAGAAATAATAATAATAATAATACTAATAATACTAATAATAATAATGGACTGGACAATAATAACTGGACGTCTCCGTTTGTGGGAGGAGACACTGGCACAGTTGGTCGAGCACTTCTCTTACAACGGGCAGGTTGGAGGTCCAATTCCAGTTTGATGGCGCCAACTGCTGCTGTGACATTTGACCCCTCTTACTTAAAAAGGGAGGGGGGGTTCTGTGGGGAAAGGTATAATACTGCACTTTATACTGCACCAAATAAACTCACAGTGGAATCCATAAAAGGGCTGAGGAGAGTCACAACCCTCAAGACAAAAACACACATGTGCCACCGCAGGGCGCATCACTCTGCCACCACGATTCAAAACATGTCGCAGCTCATGATTGGTCGTTGTCAATGAGACGCACCACCACAACCCAACGTCCACCAGGATCTGACGCGTAAGTCTGTGTCTGGTGTGTGGCAAGCGCGGCTGCGGGCGGCCGGCGTCTCCATGGAAACGCTTACAGTCCAGAAGAATGCAAACACATTATGACAGAGCGACGGGGCGAGTCCGGACATGCCTTTGAGCAACACACCGGGCTCACAGCAGGACGCGCACGCACATGCACACTCATACACACCACACACACCACACACATACACACCACCACCACAACAAACCCACACACACGCACACGACCACACACACACGCGCTCACACACACACACACACACACGTACACACACGCTCACGACCACCACAACAAACCGCACACACACTCGCACACACACACTTGCACATACAAACGCACACTTGCACATACACACACACGCACACGCACACTCGCACACACACACTTGCACACACACGCACACACACGCACACACTCGCACACACACGCTCAGCTCGGCAGGACAAAGTGACATCATATTAGGATTTGATTGTATATTTTAGTCTCTTAATACTTTATTACTGTGAATCTCCGTCGGACGCTTTTCACTAAAACGTACTTAAAGTGCCCCCTACAGGTCGAACGACTCATTGAACTAAAGAGATAAAGATTTATATTTATATTTTTTAAATTGCTAAACTTTATTTATTTTTTAATTAGCCCAGAATAACAATCTTTTTAGGTTTATAATGTCACTTCCTGTTTGTAATTGATGACATCACAGTAGGAAATTACCCAGCAGCCACTGGGGCAAAACTCATCACATGTTTTTTATTCGACAAATACAAATAAATGAGAGCGACTTTTGTTTGTTTTGTGTCAATTCTGCATAAACTTTAGATGGAAATATTGTCCCTGGTGTGATGTCACTTCCTGTCCCTGGTGTGATGTCACTTCCTGTCACTTTTCTCCACAAATACCTGCTCGATCGGTGTAAAACTATCATTTATCTGTACGACAGGTTTAAACACACCAAATAAGGTCAAAATTAGAAAATCATACAAACCTGTCAGAGGCACTTTAACATGGTGATATTGAAGGGTCCGGGACCCCCTGTGCGGCCTCAGAAGGTGGGCCACAGAACAAACAACATGAGATAACACAGACCTTATACAGTCATTACGAGTTCTATATTTATGAGTACAGAGCACAAACATGACAGTTCTGTGGGGGAGAACGTGGACTATTGTCGGGGGTCTCGCGGGATGCTCGGCCTGATGAGGGGGGCTGCGGCGTGGCACACTTTTGGCACGGGTGCGTTGGAGGATAATGACGCTCAGTGATGAACGATCGCCTGTTTATAATGTTACGTGTGTGAGGTTCGGGCGGGACGTGAGCGGATTAGACCCCTGCAGACGAGAAAAGAGACGCAAAACCTGAAAGAAAAGGAAACTGACCGAGTGCAAAGGTCGAACTGCTGAACGGAACACTGGATTTACGTTTAAAGAAGACCTGCAGAGGGTTCTGCAGAGTTCTAATCGACGGTGTCCGTGGAACATAAACAAACATATGTTTTGCCATTGCGTTTTGGTTCAATGAGCCGTCCGAGCTGTAGGGGGCGCTTTAAAAGAGTTTTAATGTGGATATTTCTTTCAAAAACAATGCATTTCCCATAGACTTTTCTCCCGTCTGTCACATCATGTCCAACCAGGAAGTACTCTAGGGTTCAAGTTAAGTTGCCGTGACAATCGAGTGCATTGTGGATGTCATTTTGTGCGCTGTCGACCGAGTTTCTTCTGTCACGAGTATTTACCACAGGTTTTGTCCCAACCAACAGGTGTGCGAACCTGTCGGGCGCGGTCTGAACCTGTCGGGCGCGGTCTGAACCTGTCGGGCGCGGTCTGAACCTGTCGGGCGCGGTCTGAACCGTCTTTCTGGTAAATTAATCCCTGCAGGTTCACGCGCTCTGATTCACCGTTTCCAGGAGATGGTTCACCGTCTGGTCCTGAGTCACACTGGCAGGTCTGATTCTGCCTCCCGGTCGTAACCCACGGCGACACTTTTTCCCCGACTTTCTGCGTTGCGGCTGAGAAGTCGGAAAAACCGCGAGCCGTACGTCACAGTAACAGCAAAGCGAGGCAGGAGCTCCAATCAGCCAAAATGTGGATCTACTTATGGAAACTCGGATTAGCATGTTGTGTTGACGTTAGCAACATTAGCAGCGGCTACATGGAGATTTTAATGGAACCAGATTTGAAAGAAAGTCTGTTTTGTCCCAGCACAGATTATTATTAAAAGCATCTATTTGGGTGAAAATGAGATTCTCTGGTTCTAAATATGAAGCGTGTTATTCTCAGCGACGCAGGACGTGTGCCGTTAGCATGCTAATGTTTGCTAGCTTTACTGTGACGGGTCTTAAAAACGGTTTGTTGAGGTCTAAAGTTATGGCTCACATACATACTTCATTACGAGCGTCCTGATTATTCGCCGTGATGAGTTTTGAAGTGTTTTTCAGGTAAATGTTCACGCCCTCGCTGCATTCGCGGCTCTTTCGCGGCTCTTTCGCGGCTCTTTCGCGGCTCTTTCGCGGCTCTTTCGCTCTTTCCGGCTCTTTCGCGGCTCTTTTGTCTTTTGTGAGTCAGTTCAAAGTCTGAGACCTTTTCATGTTCTGGTTATTCGATTTTGGCTTTCACAAACCGGACACAACTGGCACATATATGGTAGAAAACGGGGACTGGCATGGGTAAAAAGGGGACGTCTGGTCACCCTAGTTTATCGCCACGGTAATGCTAACAGAAACTAGTGTGCTAACGGCGCATTTTGTGGTTTCTCAGTGAATAAAACGCTCTGTAATTAGCCGCAGACGACACATATGCACTGGGTTTGACTTTGATTCAACAAATGTTAACGATCAACTCTGGAAATGTGTTTGAGAGCAGAAGAGCGAGCAACAGAAGATGAAGATCAGTTTGTGACGAGGAAGTGGAGTCGTTAGGATCAGAGGAAACGGAGGCATGATGATGTCCTCAAGGCTCAGGCAGCCAGTGACCTCAGAACCAAGGAGGTGCTGGGTTTGATTGCCCCGGACCAGGGCAGCATGTGTCTGCCTGTGTTGCATGTTCTGCCGTGCCTGCATGCATGTTCTGCATGTGCCTGCATGTTCTGCCTGTTCTGCCCGTGCCTGCATGTTCTGCCTGTAGCTGCATGTTCTGCCTGTGCATGTTCTGCCCGTGCCTGCATGTTCTGCCTGCTGCCTGTCTTGTCTGCCGCTGCATGTTCTGCCTGCTTCTGCCTGCTGCATAGCCTTGCCTGCCTGCCCCTGCATGTTCTGCCTGTGCCCTGCTGCGTTCTGTTCTGCCCGTGCCTGCATGTTTCTGCCGTGCTTCATGTTCTGCCTGCTGCATGTTCTGCCTGTGCCTGGCGATGCTTCTGCATGTGCAACTGCTCTGTCCTGCCATGTTTTGCCCATGGCCTGCATGTTCTAGCCTGCCATGCCTGCCTGTTCTGCCCATGGCCTGATGTTACTGCCTGCATGTCTGCCTAGCTGCATGTTTTGCCCGTGCACGTTCTGCCTGTGTCTGCATCTCAGCTCGGACGACTTTGGTTTAACGAAGCCAAGATTATAAAAACCAAACATGAAACCGACGCATGATGCGAGTCAGTGATGCGCAATGACATTTTTGTCCCGTAAAAAGGTTTGTTGAGGAAATCAAATGTTGTGTTGAGTGGAAGTGTCCTTTATCTCCCCCTGACAGTAGCAAACAAGCTAGTTTAGCTTCTTGCAGTCGCACAACAACAACAACGAGAAACTACTTTCACTGAGTGAAAGAAACACTTTGCCACTTGAAGCTCCAAAAACCATCTTAAATTCACATTTTCACTTCTCTTTTGTTGCGAGTCAAACTCTTCTGGGATTTTGCCGTCAGGAAGTGTCTCGTGACAGAGTGAGTGTTCGGGACTTTCACCTTCAGTTCAGCATATTTCTGCAGGACAAAACGCCCACTCGCATTTAGTTTATTTAGCGTGTTTGAACAGAGCACGTCTTGATTCAAAGCTCAAATGTGTTTCAGTTGTCATTCAGCCGGGGGAGGGGTGACAGGGTGAGGAGATGGAGCTGTGACAGGGTGAGGAGATGGAGCTGCTGACAAGGGTGAGGAGATGGAGCGGTGACAGGGTGGAGGAGATGGAGCGGTGACAGGGTGAGGAATGGAGCTGTGACAGGTGTGAACCCGGAAAAATGGAGCGGTGCACAGGGTGAGGAGATGGACGTTGACAGGGTGAGGAGATGCGAAAGCTGTGACGATGTAGCAGGAGACGGTAGGAGATGCGCGTGACAGAAAGTGAAGTATGGTGATCCCGCAGCGGATGACAGGGGTAGAGATGGATCAGGTCGGTGACAGGGTGAGGAGATGGAGCTTGACAGGGTGTGATGGGAGTATGAACAGATGTGAGGAGATGGACGGTGACAGCGTGTGAGGAGATGAGCGGGTGACAGGGTGAGGAGAGTGGAAAGCTTTCGTGTGAAGCCTGAGGGAGGGGAAGCCAGTGCCCGGCGACGGAGATGGAGCTGTGACAGGGTGAGGAGATGGAGCTTTGATCAGGGTGGGGTGAGGAGATGGAGCGGTGAAACGTGAGGTGCAGGACGAGGAGAATGCGGCTGAACAGGGTGAGGAGATGGACGAGAGCTTAAGCGGTGAAGGAGAGAGGAAGAGATGGACACCAGAGGAAGTGACAGCGTGAGAGATGTAGAAGCGGAGTATGACAGTAGAGATATGAGGAAGATGGCGAGCTTCACAAACTCGGGACAGTCAAACTTCGACAGGGTTGGAGGTAGAAGATGAGCGCTTGACAGGGTGAGGAGATGGAGCTGTGACAGTCTGGGTGGCGAGGAGACAGTGGACCAGATGCGGGTGAACAGGTTGAGGAGTTAAGATAGCAGACAAAGCGAGGTGAACAGGTCAACCGGTGAGGAGATGGAGCTGTGACAGGGTGAGGTATGTGAGCTGTCACAGAGGTGAGGAGAGAGCAGGTCAAAGGAGTGACACCTGAGTGATGGAGATGGCGTGGACAGGGTGAGGAGATGGAGCTGAATTCAGGGATCCTCGATTGCGAGAATATTTGACTGTTCGAGTCCGAGAGTATTTTTTTCGTTCTCATTCGATAAGAAAAAGCTGTCTTGTTCCGCTCGTTCCGCTTGTCAGTGGTTTAATGGGATCATATTGCAACTGCTACGCAGGAACCAACCAATGAAGGATCTTGATAGACACCTGAGACGCGCGGAGACACGACGACGGGGTCGATGAATGACGAGTTACTGCCAATGTCTAAACGGCATTCGACATTAACCGCTATGTGAGCATCAGCTTCCAGACCCGTCTCCACACCTCGGTTATCGACAACTGTCCGTTCCGAACGCTTCCAGATTCCCAACGCACGCGCTTCCTAACGTGCTCCAAATTCCCCACGCTCGTTCCACACCCCGGTTTCCACACGCTCGGGTTCCACACTCGGTGTTCCTGCCACGCTCTCCCGTTCAACACCTCGCTCCAACCTCGCCGGATCCAAGACGCCGGTTCCACTCGGGTATCCAGTTCGCTGCCCCCACGCGGTTCCACGCTCGGTTCCACGCTCGCTTCCACGCTCTGGTTTCCACAACCAAGGCGCTCTTGCCCGTTTACGTCCAACCCAACAATTACAGGTCAGAGTCACATGAAAGGGGCGGCTTTACTCGGCGCTCTTCGGGGCGTCGGCTTCAAGGGGCAGGTGTCGTTCTAATCCCGCATCACAAAACGTTAATCCCGCCTCCACACCTCGGCACCTGCTTCCTGCGTCGGACTTTGAGACGCGAGGCCGGGTTTGAGCGCCGCCGCTTTAATTAAAGATGGAACGGAGACGAGCAAAGTGCACATTAAATATCGGTTTGGACACGTTCGCGGGAGGAAGGTCCGGGACTCGGAAGGTCCGGGACTCGGAAGGTCCGGGACTCGGGAGGTCCGGGACTCGGAAGGTCCGGGACTCGGAAGGTCCGGGACTCGGGAGGTCCGGGACTCGGCGTCAGTTTGTTGTGTGTGCTTCACTCCGCAGTGCCGCAGGGCGTGGCACGTGTGGGAAACAGGTCATTCACGACAAAACCAAATGAAACACGGCTGAGAAGGACAAATCATGATCGTTTTTTCTTTGTCAAGCACTGTTTTCTTTTTCTTCTTCTTTTTTCTTTTTCTTCTTCATTTTTTCTTTTTTCTTCTTCATTTTTTCGTTTTTCTTCTTTTTCTTCTTCATTTTTTCTCTTTTTCTTCTTTTTCTTTTTCTTCTTTTTACTTTTTCTTCTTCATTTGTTCTTTTTTCTTCTTTTTCTCTTTTTCTTCATTTTTTCTTTTTCTTCTTCATTTCTTCTTCTTTTTTTCTCCCCCAAAATCTTAAACTTTAAACAACAAAAACGAGAAACAGAACATGACCAGAGAAAATGAATTAAATAAAAAAGAAAGAAAGAATGACATTGAAAGAAAAGAAAGTCCAGAGTGGCTCCAGTTCAATTATTATGATTGATTTGATTTGAAATGTTTGTCAGTTACGTCAGTTACATCGTCAGTCCAGTCCATGGCAGGAGTTCTGAGGCCCAAGTACAGAGTTCTAGAACAGTCTCCAGCTCCAGTATACAGGACGGTCCCAGAACACGTCATAGTGGTTTGCCTCCTGGTGGCGCTGTTTCTCCAACATTCAGAAGAATGCGCACTTTGACCTGGAGTTCTGAAGAAACGTCACATTTTTACTGCTAAACTCTTTCCAAACATGTGACTTTGTTGTTCTCCAGTGACGCACACGCACTTTCCCGTTCTTCATCCGTCAAAACAAAAGTACCTTCTGGTTCCCGTTTTTAATATACTTAGAGTAGAGTAACTGTCCAGATTACGAATGCAGTTGAATCGATCAAAGTCTTCAGTTTGTTGGTATTTGGTCTGGTCTTTTCTTGGTTTTACCCAGAACCTTCCAGCCATCGCCACCAGGACGAGCCACTCCAAACCAATCAGAATGCCCGGAATTAAATAAATAAAAGCACTTTCCGTGAGGCAAACGGGTTCAAATCACTTTCAACTTTATGTATCAGAACAATCCGACCGTTGTCTGATTTGTGCGTTCCGTCCGACGCGAGTGATCGGGGGCGTGTCAGATCTTACAGGTGTTTGCACGCCGTCTTCCAGATACGGCCGCGTTTGTGGCGTTTCTCTTACGCCGTAAAAACACGCCACAAAAAGCACGTAATTATCGGGTTCGTTGTGACTGTAAACGCGCCCTGGCTGTGGTTCAAAGGAGGTCAGTGGGAAATGACAGACGCCGGAGGGTCAGATGCCCCGTCTGAGGGCCAGATGCCCCGTCTGAGGGCCGCAGCGTCCTCTTGGGTTCGGCCTAATGCTCCAGAGTTAAAAGCTTTGGCCCCTGTCATCTCCTGTTCCCACAGCCGGCCCCCCGCCTGAACCGTCTGCAGTCCGGCCCCTGGTCCCGCCGCAGTGTGATCATCGGGCGAGGGGGGGGGCAGCAGGGCGGGGCCGGGGGTTGTAAAGACGTCCCCCTCCTCGTTGTGCGTCTCACGCTCCGCTTCAGACCAAACGGTGTGGCGAAACCAAAGTACTTTTAGATACTTTTACTTCACTGCACGTTCCACTGCGCCACGTTTGAGGCGACACTTTCAGCACGTTTTTGGGTTCAAGTCCCAGTTTTGAGGACGCAAAAAGTACATGCAAAAAAGTCACCGTAAAAATGAGGAAACCGACTGGAAATGACCAACACAAAGGAAAAATGTCATCAAAATTGCGAGAAATACTTTCACACTGACATTTTAAAATACTTTTACTGAAGTACATTTCTCATGTGATACTGTATTCGGCTCCTGTATCTGCGGAATACTTTTACTTGAGTAACAAAACTGAGTGCTGAGTAATCTGCCGTTTAGGGTCCAGGTCCTCCTCCACGTGAAAGGAGGCGTGGCCTGCAGAGGACCTGATGCGTCTCATCACAAAGCTAAAATAATACATGTTACAGCTTTTTCTTTTTTCACACACAAGAACTGTGACGAAAGGAACTGTTTCACGCAGGAACGTCAGACCCAAAGTACAGGAACCAGGGACTCGATCAGGTTCTCTCACGTTTGTGTCTTGAGTAGAGACGGTTCCTCTGGACTTTGGAGTCATGTTCTTCTCTCACTCGGGTAAACGTTCTGGCTGCCCTCCCCCCTCTGCCTTAGCCCCACCCCCTCCCCCCTCTCAGGCCTTAGCCCCGCCCCCCCTCTCTCTCCCTCTGAAGTCTTAATGACAGGTGAGCGAGCAGGAGCAGACACACAGACTCTCAGCGCTGTGTTTACTCGCGTGAACCTGAAACTGTGGACGTTTGTGGGCGGGTGACTGATGATGTCATCACTCCACGCCCGGCTCCGGTGAGATCCGTTCTAACGTTTAGAGTTCCTGTACCTTTGAAATAACAGTCTTTTAATGTTTTTAAAGCGGCATTACGGAACTTTTCTGCTGCGTTCTGACTGAGCGCTCGCCTCCATCAGGATTCTTGCTTTCCCTGGAATGTTCCATATTAAGGCATTAAATGTATTTATGCCTCGGAGACAGAGATAGTTTGCGTCACCAGGCCCCAGTTACAGGTCAGATCTGTGGAGAGGGCGAGCCCACTCACACGTAAAAAGCTCAGGACAAGCCAAAGGACTCTTCACTCTTCAGCCGACATTAGCGCCGCCGGCCCGGATTTAGCGCGCCGCCGGCCGCGGCCGAGTAGCGCCGCCGGCCGACAGAGCGCCGCCGGCCCCGGGATTAGCACCGCTGCAAAAAAGAGGGGAAAAGTGGGCGGGGCAGAACAAGTGAATTAAATGGCCTTTTTTCACATTAAAAACCTCGACAGAGGACAGTTTTCTCTCTGGACTGTAGGGGGAGCTGTAGAGCACAAATCGGCTTCTCTTGCTTCGAGGAACCAATGGGCCATTTCGCATTGTGGGCGCACGGAGAAAAACACTCATGAATATTCCATTGAATCTTTTCCTCCATCATGACCAATCACAGAGCGCTGCTTTGACCAAAGTGAACGCGCACACAGAGAAGGAAGTGTAACGCACACACAGAGGAAGAACGCACACACAGAAGTCGCACACACAGAAGAACAGAAAAATGTGAACAGCACAACAGCGAAGGTAATGATAGCACCGATGAACGCAGCACACAGGAAGTGAACGCACACACACGAAGATGAACGCACCACAGGGGAAATGAACGCACAAAAAGTGAAAACCAGTGAAGTGAACGCATCACACACACAGTCAACAGCACACACACAAAGTGAACCACACACACACACAAAGTTGAACACACACACAAAGTTGAAGTACACAGTCACACACAAAGTGAACGCCACACCACACTAGAAAGTGCAACGCACACAGCACAATCACAGTTGAAGCACAACAAAGTAACGCCAACACACAAAGTGGATACGACCCACACACACAGAAACGTAACGCACAACACAACCACACACAATTGAACGCACACACACAATCGGATAAATCTGCACTAGGAAACTGTCCTAACTGTAATCACAAAGTGAACGCACACACACAAAGTGAACACACACACACAAAGTGAACACACACACACACACACAAAGTGACACGCACACACACAAAGTGAAACACACACACACACACAAAGTGAAAGCGTAGTGCATTTACTACAAGCCCAAGAGCGAAATGAGAGGAGCGATGAAGAGCACCAGCAGAACTCTGGGCCTGAGGCAGAGGAAACGACAAAGACGAACTTCATCTTCAAAATGTGGAAGATTTGGAAACAGTTTTAGTCTTAGAATATTTCAGGATCAAACATAAATCCAGGTCTTTGTGTGACTGAAAGAAGTTTGTGGTTTTTCACGTTCCAATTCTTCTTTCTAATTTTGCATCATCTTCGTCGTCTCGAGACCTCTTCCCATTTTAACTTTTTAGGACTTGGTCTGGACTTTGTTTGGCCTGGACTGGTTCTGATTTGGACTCGGTCTGGACTTTGATCCCGGGTCTGTTTTCCGGCCTGGCTCAGCTCACGACCGCTCCATGACGTCTGGGTGAAGTTCTGCAGAGGAGACGGTCTTCAGGGTGTGGTTTCGGGCAGTTTGTGGTTTCATCTCGTCTCAGGGTGGGCTGGAGGTGGGGGAGGGGCCAATAATCCTGCTGCATCTTCTGTGCATCGCTCCAGCTCCTCTGACAGGCCTTTGGTCACACACAGGACTGGACACTGCAGCACACGTCTGATGGAGCTCAGTTTAAGGTCTTCAGGTGGCAAGAAGTTTGATCCACTCTTTGGATCAAATGACCACTGACTCCAGACAGAGAAGACCATGTCCAGAGTCGAGAGAACTCCTGAGTCTAGTGCCTTCCAGAGCGGACATTTGGATTCAGCCTGTGCTCTGGTGAAGCCGTCTGAAGAACCATGACCCAACAGAGAGGTTCGTCGGGTCCTTGGGAGGTCTCCTGCCTCTCGTTTCTTTGGCTGGTTCCCCTCGGCTGAAGGTGAGGCAGGAGCGTGTGCCATCTTGATCAGAGCATTTTTGTGGAGGTGGAGAAAGGACAAAACAACGGAAACACTGCCTTTTATAGTTTATCTGCTCATTCACAAAGAAATGAACTCATCCTCTGCCCCGTTCGTCCAACCCTGCTCCTCCTGGCATTCCTGTTCTCCAGTTCCATGTTCTGTAGGTTCATGTTCTGTAACAACAACAACAACAACAACACACACTGATAGGTCCATAAGTGTGAGTGCGTGAAGCTCTCAGAGGCCTAAGAATAGAAAGAACAATTGACTGCCGCTGCATATGTGCCTCATGCCGCGCCACTGTGCCTAAAGTCAAAACGATGGAACATTTCTGATACAGTCGTCAAACGCTCAGCGACGCATTAACGGTCCAGTTCATGTGGATGAAGGCTCTGGACATATGAAGTATCACCACGGTTACAGAGCCTGATTCAACCACTTGGCACTGAAGACTTCTGGATCACGGCCAGACCCTGGGACAGTCCGGGCCAGACCCCGGGACAGTCCGGTTCAGACCCTCAGCTGCTCGTGTGACCGGTCGACCCGGGTCCATCAGCAGCAGGGTTTTCAGGTGAAATGAGGCGGATCTCTCAGAAGGACAGGAGCTTCTCGGACCTCCTGCGACCCGAGACGTCCTGAGAGCAAAGTGTTTACACAAAGCACACTTCAAGAGACTTCACACCTCCTCCTCCTCCTCCTCCTCCTCCTCCTCCTCTCTCCCTGCCCGTGCTCTCTCCCTCTCCGGTCCTCCTCTTGACCCTTCAGAGGACATTGTTCTGGACTGATGTGTTTGAAACTCAATGCGGCGCTGCAGACTCAATGGGAAAGTGTTTGAGAAGACAAAAGACCATCGCTTCAGCTGAGGAGGACTTCTACGGGAAAGAAGTCAAGGTAAACTAGCCTTGATTCAGCTCCGTTCAAGGCCACTGTTTTACCAGCAGAGGGCGCATGGAAGCAGTTTCAATAGGGCTAACAATGATATCCTTCAGAGTCCGTAAAGACTGGATTAGAGCATGGAACGTTTCTCACATGATCCAAAGCCAAAGCATTCCATAAAGAGAGGTTCAAGCGCGCGGCGTCGAGTCTTTGCACACAAGGCAAAGACATGAGGCAAAACTGTTCCTGTGCACGCTCGCTTTAGCCACGCCCCTCACACACACACACCGGACCGAGCCGAAGAGCGCCAAGACGAACCGCTTTAGGGGACCAGTGGAAATGTGCCCGTGAACGAAAGGCATTCGAGCGTGCTTGAACGTCAGCGTTTCCTGTGCGATTGTGCGTCTCCGCTCAGCGCTTCCTCACATTCTGCTCGCTCAGAGCGACTCCGGGTCCATTGTGTCGCGCTCAAGTCGAGGACGCCGGGAAAACGGGAGATTTTTCTGGGGAATTCCAGCAGCGTTCCTCCAGGACCTGCGAGAGAATGAATGAAGCTATTTACAACCGCCGCACTTTGAACACTGACAGAGCGCGTCGTCCAGGGCAACGGGCAAACAAAGACTGTGGAGGATGTGGACTTGGTCTGGTCCAGTTCTAGTCTTGCTTTGGTCCAGTTCTCGTCTTGGTTTGGTCCAGTTCTAGTCTTGGTTCTAGTCTCTGTTTGGTCCAGTTCTAGTCTTGGTTCTAGTCTTGTTTGTCCAGTTCTCTAGTCTTGTTCGTCTTCTTTGGTCCAGTTCTAGTTGGTTCTAGTCTTTAGGATTTGCTCCGAGCTTCGTAGTCTTGCGTCAAGTCTATGTTCGTTTGTCCTTCTAGTCTATGCTCTAAAGCCTTGGTTTCGTCCAGTTCTTCTAGATCTTAGGTTTGATTCCCAGTTTCTTACGTTGGTTCAACGTCTTAGGTTGTGTCCGTTGCTTCTTGCGTTGCGTCCAGTTCCAGTCCACTCGTTGTCTTGGTTTCTGAGTCCGTTTGTCCATGTCGTCTTGGTCTGTCATGGTTTTCCAGTTTCTAGTTGCTTGTTCTAGTCTTGGTTGGTCCAGTTCTAGTTTGCGTTTAGTTTGGTTCGGTCCAGTTTCGTTAGTCTTGGTTCAAGTCTTGGTTTGTCCCAGTTCTCGTGTTGTGGTTGCTAAGTCTGGTTTGGTCCCACATTCTAGTTCTATGTTCTAGTCTTCGGTATTGTCCCACTTCTGTACGAATCTTGGTTCCATGAGCTGAGGAATGAGAAGATGAGGCACCTGTGATGAGTGGTGGAGTGAGGGGGAGGAGGGGTGATGAGTATGGAGGAGTTGGGAGGGGATGAGCATGAAGAGGTCATGAGAGGACATGATGGGTTGGGGTATAGGGGGTAGGGGGTGAGGAGGGTCTTCGAAGGAGGGTGAGGAGCGGCGAGGGAGGGATGAGGAGTTGTGAGGAAGGTAAATATGAGTGGTGGTATGAGAGTAGGCAGAGGGTGATGAGTGATAGGAGGTGAGGGTGAGGGTGGAGGAGGGTGAGAAAAGGTATGAGGATGGGAGGGGGTGAGAGAGGGGAGGAGGAATGAGTGCGTGTAGCGTAGGTATCGAGAGGAGAGGAGTAGGGGGAGGGTGAGGAGGGTGAGAGTGATGAGAGGATGAGGGGAGGAGTGAGGGTGAGGAGGGATGAGGGGGTGAGGGGATTTGAGGGGGGTGAGACGAGGGCTAGGCAGGAGATGCGAGGGCGGCGCATGAGGGGTGAAGGAGCAAATCGAGGAGGGTGTTTGATGAGGATGTAGGAGGCTGTTGATTGCGGAGGTGAAGAGGGGATGGAGGGATGAGGGTGTGAGAGGATGAGGGGGGTTGAAGATGACGGGAGGGTGAGTGAGCTGATGAGATCGAGTGTCGAGTCGAGTGAGGATGAGGGCGTGATTGGTGAGGTTGTGAGTGGAGATGAGAGGGGGAATGAGTAGGATGAGGAGGTGGAGTGAGGGGATTGAGGAGATAAGGGGAATTGAGGAGGGGAGGGGGATGAGGGGGTGAGGAGGAAAGAAAGTCTCGAGTGGATGAGGGTGAGGGTAATGAGAGGGGAGGGGGGATGAGGAGGATGGGAGGTTGAGAAGCATGTAGGGGGCCGGGCCAGAGATGAGGGAGCAGGTGTAGGGGTGAGGAAGGGTAGAGGAGGTGAGGGGGTGAGGGAGGGTGCTTAGGAGAGTAGGATGAGGGGGGTGAGGGCGATGGGGGCATGAGTCATTAGGAGTGAGCGAGGATGAGGAGGAGCGCGAGGAGGCATGAGGGAGGTGTAGAGAGGTACTGAGGGAGGAGGTTATCATAAGGAGAATGGGATGAGGGCCTAGCTGAGGGAGGAGGAGCGTGAGGGAGACGGATGAGGGGGGTGAGAGATGAGGGGAGAGGGATTGAGGAGGATAGAGGGTGAGAAGAGACAAGAAGAGGGGTGAAGGGCTGGCGAGGGGGAGGGGTGTTCGAGGTGAGGAGATTGAAGACGGTGGGAGGGCTGAGCAGTTGGAGGAAGAGTGCAGGGGAGTAGGGGAGGCAGGTATGAGGAGCCTGACGAAGAGGGGGAGGGCATGAGGGGGGAGGAAGGATGAGAGTGGATGGAGGGTAGTGAGGATGAGCGAGTGGAGGTTGAAGTTCTTGCGTGAGAGGATAGAGGATGGGATGGCATGAGTGAGGATGGTATAGAGTGGGTGAGGGGATGACGGAGGTGTGAGGAGGTTAGTGGGGTTGAGCGGTATGAGGGGGTGAGGGAGGGATGCAGGCGGATTTGAGGGAGGCGAGGATGAGGGAGGTGTGAGTGGAAGAGACGAGGGCGTGCGGTGTAGGAGGAATGAGGGGAGGAGAGGAATTGAGGAGAAGGTGAGTAGGATGAGGATTCGTGAGACAGAATCGAGAGGGGGGTGGGGATCGGTGAGATGGAGATTGTGAGGAGTATGAATAGCGGGCGTAGACGGCGGTTGGAGTGTTGTAGGCGGTGTGGTATGGGTCAGTTCTTCCTCTTTTTTAACAAGTGGGTGGAAAGAGGATGAGGCTAGAGAGGGCATATGAGGGGTTGAGACGCAGAGCGAGGATGAGCATGAGGAGCGGATGAAGGAGGGATGAGGAGGAGGATCGAGAGGGTATGAGGCACGGATCTGAGGGCATGAGTGAGCTACACTTCGAGGGAGGGTTGCAGAGGGACATGAGAGGGGTGACAGGAGGCGATGAGAGGAAGTGAGACGGAATGAGGGATGACGGCACGGGAGAGTGAGTATGAGTCGGGAATGAGCGAGTGGATAGAGAAGGATGAGGAGAGAAGGGGTGAGGAGGAGAGAGAGGACAATGTACAGGGCAGGATGGATAGGCGCGAGGATGAGTAGGGGTGAGTGAGGATGAGAGGGAGGAGTATGAGGAGTCGAGGGAGTGAGGAGTGGTGGAAGGGTGAGGGCGGTGAGTGATGGTAGAGGATGGGAGGGTGGACAGGTGGATATGAGGATGTTAGCCTAACTTTGACAAAAGATCGTGAGGGTATGGAGAGGAGGATGGAGGGGGATGGGGGGTGAGTGAGGGTGGAAGAGTGGTAAGGGTGGTAGGGGTGGATGATGGGCAGTGAGCTGAGTATGAGGGCTGAAGGGGGGTCGGCGAAATGTATGGAGGTGCCAGGCGAGAGTTAGGATGAGGGCGGTGAGAGGAATGAAGGGAGAGGAGGGGATGAACGAGGATGAGAGGTGAGAAGGATGAGGAGGTGAGTAAGATTGAGGGGTGACAGGTAGGATTGGGAGGAGAGCGAGAGGGCGAGTGAGGGGGAGGTGAGGGGTGAGGACGGTGAGGGGTGAGGGGGAGGGGGGAGAGGAGGGCGGAGGGGGTGAGGGGTGGGAGAGGGGAAGGGGGAGGAGGGATGAGGGCTGAGAGAGGGATTGGTAGGAGGTCTAGCGGGGGGAGAGAGGATTAGGGTGGGGTGAGGAAGGATGAGAGGGGTGAGGAGGGATGAGGGGGTGAGGAGGATGAGGGGGGAGGGCGGGAGGGAGGCGGATGGGGGATGAGAGGATGGTTATATCTAACGGGTGAGAGAGGATCGAGAGAGAGTGAAGGGGGTGAGGATGGTGGAAGGAGGTAATGAGGGTGCGCGTGAGGAGTGTTGGGCGAAGGAGGATGAGGGGTGAGGAGGATGAGTGGTGGGTGAGGGGGTGAGAGGGGGAGAGGGATGAGGGGCGTGAGTAGTGAGAGAGGTATGAGGGGGGTGAGACGGGTGAAGGGTGTATGAGGAGTGTGCGGAGGGTATGAGGAGGCGTGAGACAGAGGGTAGAGGAGTGCGTGAGGGGGATTGAGAGTGATGAAGTAGGTGGTAGAGGAGGATGAGGAGAGGCGTGGAGGGGAGAGGAGAGGCGGATGACTGGGACTGGTAGGAACCGGATAGCAGGGTATGTAGGAGGATGCGAGAAGGTATAGAGATCGGGTGAGAAGGATGAGGGGTTGGAAGGTAGCATGAAGCGCGTATGAGGGTGAGGGTGAGGAGATGAGGGGTGATGAGGGGTAGAGGAGATGGAGTGAGTGAGATGAGTGAGATGGGAGGATGGGGTAGGTGAGGGGGCTGAGAGGGTGATCGAATACCGCAGAGTGAGGTGAGCGGGGATACAGGCACACCCAGTCTCTCTCTAGCCAAACGGTTAAGTGAGTAGAAGGAGCGTAAGGGGAGGAGATTGAGGGGATGAGTAGGGAATGAGAAGAGGAGGAAGGGATGAGGATGAGTGCGTGAGGAGGACCAGAGGAGCCGTGAGGGGGCGGAGATGGGTGGCAGTGAGAAGGGATGATGGAGGAGTGGGTATGAGGAGAGGGGGTGAGAAAGGAGCGTGAGGGGGTTGAGGACTGAGGGCGGGAGGATGAGGGGAGGTATGAGGAGGATGAGGAGGTGGAGAGGAGTGAAGTGGGGAGGTGAGGGAGGAGGTGAAGAGAGGTTGAGGGGGAGAGGATGAGTCGAGCGGTGAGGGGGAGGAGTATGAGCGGAGGAGAGCGGGATGGCTGTAGTCGAGGGGTGATGATGAGGGGACGGAGGATGAGGAGGATGAGGGGGGTGAGTTCTTAATGACAGGCCAGAGCAGGACATGTGTCTCCACATGTCCATCGTCCAGCGCAGACCCCTGTGAGTCTCTGACAACAACATGACGACAGCGTGTGGCGTGTGAATGTGTGGTCCTGGTTCCCCCCGCTCGCCCCGCTCGCCCCGCTCGCCCCGCGGCCACAAGCTCACGGGTTGGAGTTCGAGCGCCAACGATTCAGCCAAAAACGGTGAGATTCTTTGCTCTTCTGGAACGATCTCGAGGAGTTCCAGATCAACATCGCAGAACCTTGAATACCAGTTTGGAGCGGTGAATGTCTGTCCCGCTCTTGCGCAGCAGAACTGAAGCACATTCTGGGTGAGACGTGACGAGGAGGAGGCGGAGGAGGAAGAGGAAGAGGTGGAGGAGGAGGAAGAGTCTCGCTCAAAGCGCCCTGTGTTTGTCCTGCTCTCGCTCCTTTGTAAACCGAGCCACGCCGTCATTTAGACCCTTTATTTTTAGCCGCAGACCATTACTGCAGCAGCCGGCGCATTCCCCCGGGCTTTGTGTCCCGGACGGACTCAGGACCGCCCGTCTCGAGCCCCCCAAACCCCCCTCACCTGCCCGGGAGCGCGCCCCTCCGCAGCTTCTCAGAGTGGTTTTCAGACCTTCAGAAAGGTACTGATCGTCTGGCGTGGATGAAGAAGCGGCAACAGTCTCCACACTGGTTTAAAGCCGCAGTGCGAGACTTTCCGGAGGTGTTCTGCAAGGTTCCACGGAAGCAGAGAAGTTAAAGCCACGAGTAAGTTCTGATTCTGAAGTGAAAGGTGAGAAAAGTGTTCGGACGTACCGTGGAATACGACAGCGAAAGGAGCCAGCACGAGTCAGGTCCGTGGAGTGGCGAGCGCTCTCAGACGTGAGAGACGTTTAGACATTTAAAAAAACTTTATTTGTGTCGTATGTTCCGGCTCCAAGAGCGCTCTTGGACCTGAGCCAACGGCAGCAGAGGCGTTCTTCTGAACCGGGTTGTGCTGCGGCGTGAAGGGCATGAATCACTGCGTTCCTTGGACTCTCACTCGAGCAGAAGGTTCTCCTCGGATGAGGTCTCGTTTCCCTTGGAGTTGGGGCCCTCGCGCTCACATAACTGCCCCTGTCCAGAACAATTGCCCCTCACTCACAGTTATGCTAATCCCCCTCTAAGTCCACGGTTCCCATTAGCATACTTCAGAGTCCACATGCCAACGACAACTATGTGCCTTTCAAAACGCACCAGCGACTGCTCAGCTCTGGTAGAACCTGCTCAGCTCTGGTAGAACCTGCTCAGCTCTGGTAGAACCTGCTCAGCTCTGGTAGAACCTTCTCAGCTCTATTAGAACCTTCTCAGCTCTGGTAGAACCTGCTCAGCTCTGGTAGAACCTTCTCAGCTCTGGTAGAACCTGCTCAGCTCTGGTAGAACCTTCTCAGCTCTGGTAGAACCTTCTCAGCTCTGGTAGAACCTGCTCAGCTCTGGTAGAACCTGCTCAGCTCTGGTAGAACCTGCTGCAGAAACAAACTGAAGCCTGAAGTCTGAAGTCCACCGTCATGGTCTGCACACAGGAGCAGCGGCTCTACTCCGGGCTCCAGCACCGCTCGTACCCGCTGTTGGCGCTTGTTCTTTGGGTCATAAAAGACTTCTGTTTAGGTTCTGACCTGAAACGGCCAAAATCTAGTTGAACCAAGCGGCTTTTCAGGTACTCCAGTTTCTAATCCACATGGGTGTGGCAGAGTGGTTAGTCTGTGGCCTCTCAGTGAGAAGGTTGGCACTGCCCACATGAACAGGAATAAAAACCTACAGTTTCAGCTCCGCTGCCCTAGGACCAACTCTGGGGGTAGTATGGAGCTGGAGCTCTTCCTCTGATGAAGACTACTTTTCCATCAAACAATATTTCATATTTAATTTCACTGGGAATTTGTTCATCTCTTTTCCTTCTTCTTCTCCCACTTCTCCTCGGGGAGTGGAGCACATCAAGGACCTGTGGATCCAGATGCTCCTCAATTGCTGGAGAAACGGTCTCTATGAACGGTTCTTCATCAGCTTGAAGACCTGGTTCTCCTCCTGAGTGGGTCCAGTTCCTCTGTCTCTCTCTCGTCCTCCTGTCCGTCCGAGGGAGTGGGATCTCTCCTTCACTGTGGAACTTCTCCAGGTTTCTACTTTTCCCAAAAGAGGTTTGGTAGTTTCTCCTGCAGGAGGGTCTAAGGACAGGGGGGCTTGGGACATCTGTCTGAGGACACAGGACGCTGGGACATTTCCAAGTCCCTATGAACATTGTTCATTTTGTTTTCCACTGTAGCCCCTCGAGACCACTACTGTTGTGATTTTGGGCGTTACAAAAATAAATTTAATTGAATGATCTCTTAGTCTGTTGAATGTCATAGTTCCGGTCCAGTTCCGGTCCAGTTCCGGCCCAGAGCCGGCCCAGAGCCGGCCCAGAGCGCTCCCTCTGCTCTGCATTGAGCTGTACTGAGCATGTGCAGGAGTAGTCACCTCAGAGGTCAGAGGTCGGGCTTCAGAAGGCAAAGGTCGTTCAGGTCCGACTTGACCTCTGCCCGTTTCCTGTGGATTTACAAACTGTGAAGAGTCCTGTTTACAGCCGAACGCTCACAAACAAACTTCTAAGTTTGAACCTAAAGATCGTTGAAAGGACCTTCTGCCTTTTACTCGATTGAAGGAATGTGGTAAAAGTATCTCATTCTAGAGTAAAGGTACTTCAAAACAACCTCGCCCAAGTAAAAGTACAAAGTCCTGGTCCAAGAAAAACTATGACACAAGCTAGAGGAACCGTGTGGACTCTGAGGAACCGTGTGGACTCTGAGGAACCGTGTGGACTCTGAGGAACCGTGTGGACTCTGAGGAACCGTGTGGACTCTGAGGAACCGTGTGGACTCTGATCTGAGGGACATTCAGGACAGTTCCTTTCACGGTCTCAACAGGAAAATCACTCTTGAAGACACAGTCTGAGAAGGTTCTTTGAAACGCCTGAACTCTGACCTCTTCTGGACTTGTGACAGCAATCGTGTGTTCAACGTGTTCTATGTTCCGTGTGTTCCGTGTGTTTCATGTGCTCTGAGCAATCGTGACGCTCCTGGTCTTGTTCCTGGTCTTGTTCCTGGTCTTGTTCCTGGTCTTGTTCCTGGTCTTGTTCCTGGTCTAAACCAGGACTAAACCAGGACTAAACCTGGACTAAACCTGGACTAAACCAGGACTAAACCGGGGCTAGACCTGGACTAAACCTGGACTAAACCAGGACTAAACCTGGACTAAACCGGTACTAAACGTGGACTAAACCAGGACTAAACCTGGGCTAGACCTGGACTAAACCAGGACTAAAGCAGGGCTAAACCGGTACTAAACGTGGACTAAACCAGGACTACTTAAACGCTGGGCTAGACCTGACTAAACCAGGACTAAGCAGGCTAAACCGGTACTAAACGTGAGCTAAACCAGGACTATAGTTTCCCGTTCACAAGCAGCAGATCGTCCTTCACACATCTTTCAAAAGTGGCTCTGTGACATTGCTCTGAACTCTGTCACTCATAACACAACTAGTAGAGGGAGTGGGCGGGCTAGGGGGTAGGTGAGAACGGGGCTTTTCTGAGCCCTCAGGCCTCAACACCTGCAGGAAATCCAAGTTTAACTGAGGAAACACAGTTGTAACGAGGTCCAGAGTTCTATTTTGTCCCGGCTTGTGTCTGAGCCCTGAACACACCACAGCGTTCAGCTCCCATTGACATATGGTGGAACGACCTTCACTTCCTGCCTCAAACCCGCCACTTCCTGTTGATAACACGGGTCAGGCGGCGACGCGCAGTGAGCATTGTGGGGAAAAGCCTTGGATATTATTAGACGAACGAGAGCGCGAGTAAAACAGAAACAGACAGAATGAAGAAGACGCCGTCACGTGACGAGGACGGGACGGACTAATTGTTCCCGTGACGGAGGACGGGACGTGACCATTGTTCACGTGACGAGGACGGTGACGGACTATTGTTCACGTGAGGAGGACGGTGACGGATTTGTTCACGTGACGAGGACGGTGCTGTATTGTTCCGTGACGAGACGGGTGACGGACCATGCTCAGTGACGAGACGGTGACGGACTATTGTCACGGACGAGGACGGTGTGGACGACTATTGTTCACGTGACAAGGACGTAACGTGACTATTGACATTGTTCCACGCGTGGACGGGACTATTGTTTCACATGACGGACGGTACGGACGCGACTATTGTTCACGTGACGGCGACTATTTTCAGTGACGGAGGACTGGTGACGGACTATTGTTCACGTGACGAGGACGGTGACGGACTATTGTTCACGTGACGAGGACGGTGACGGACGACTATTGTTCACGTGACGAGGACGGTGACGGACGGACTTTGTTCACTAAAATGACGTGATCGTGATACGAAGTGAAAGGCTATTCATCGATCAACGTCATAAACCATGAAAACGGTTGGTCACTTCAGTTTGACTTCATGATTTGGAGTTCATGGAGGCCGATGAGAGCGTCCAGGCGACTGAGGCCGGGCGGGAGACGGGGCGGGGCATCTGGAGTCATCACCGGAGCTCAGAGGGAGAAGGACCGTTTACAGAGGTTGAGCTCTTTTTTAACATGTTTACAGTTTCTCTTTTTCTGTGTTTCATGATGTTCTCGAGCTCCTCTCCTCTGCTCCTTCTCCGAGCCTCACAAAAACACTCACTTTATAATGTCACACATTTAGAGATAGACATCTGGAGGTTTGTGGTTTAAAATCATCACAGACTCGTCCTAGCGTTTCTGACACTAATCATTACAACTGTGTGCTAACATTAGCATGTCGGGGCAAGCTACTTTTGTTTATTTCCCACAAAAGTCTGTCACACGACGTTTGAACTCTTTCTCCTCCAGCGTGTGTCATGCAGTGCTCAGAGAGCTGCTCACCATCAGGATTTCACACATTTTTCACATATTTGTCATGAGTCGTCAAAAACGCTGCCAAAGTCAAGACTAACGCATTAAACACGTTAGAACGGCGCTGCGAGCTCAACCCCCGATGGAGCCTGGGAGCAGAGGCTGGTGTACCAACAAACGACGTAGCCTGGCGACAGGCCTGCGTGCCTGCCTGAGTGTGGGGCTGACTCTCTGAGTGGACCTAGAGCTGAGGGAGGACTGAGAGCAGCTGAAAGAGGGCCTGGGGCTTCGTAGCTATGAGATGTCTGGCCTTCTAGTCTCTAGAGGCTGGCAGCGCTTCGGTTCACCGCGGTAGGAGAGCTGGGCGAAGCTGGGACTGAGCAGGGACGTGCTGGGCTAACTGAAGATGTGGGCGCTGACTCTCTGAGTGGCTAGCATGGCTGGGAGGGAGGGAGAGCAGTGGAGCCTGGGCCTGCTCTGAGTGTGGGGCCAGTCTCTGGCTGGGCAGGGTCACCGTGGAGGCTGGGGCAGAGCTGGAGACCTGAGCAGGGGAGGCCTGGGGCCTGCAGCCTGAGTGCTCTGATAATGTCGGGCTGAGCTGGCTCTTGCGAGTGGAGCATGCCTAGGGGAGGAAGAGAGCAGTGAGGCCTGGGCCTGCTGAGTGTGAGGGCCAGTCTATGGCTGGAGCAGGCTCGTCACCCCGTGGAGGCTGGGGCAAAGAGCTGTTGGGATGAGCAGGGGAGCCTGACTCTCGTTAGATAGAGCGGTGGGGCCCGTAGTAGAGGCGCTCAAAAGGTTCAGTCGTCTCTGTCTAAGGGCTGAAGATCTGAACGGCTTCTGTGAGCCAGCAGAGTGGCAAGGCCATGGCTCTTGGAAGGCTCTAAAGGGTGAGCGTGTGAGGCCCGGCTCCCCGTGTGGAGATCAGGGTCACCCGTGGAGCCGGCAGAGGCTATGCTGCTGAGAGGCGAAGTGGAAGGCGCGTCGGGTTCGGTCTGAGCTTGGATGGGGCCAGTCTCTGGCTGGGACAGGGGGCCTAGCCACAGTGCTCTGAAGTGAGCCTCCTCGAGGCTGGAAGCAGGGCTGAGTGCTGGGGGAGGCAGTGGTGAGGCTGGCTCGCGGTTCTTCTGAGTGTATGAGGCCAGTCATATGGCGTGGAGCAAGGGGCACGCGTGTAGCCCGGAGCCAGGGCCTGAGCAGTGGGAGGCCTGGCGTGCGGAGATCTGGAGTGGTGGCCAGTCTCTGCGTGGCAGCAGGGTCACCTCGTGCTAAAATACGTGCCTGGGAGCAGGGCTTGGGGGAGAGCGGCGCAGGCAACTGGGCCTGCCTGAGTGTGGGGGGCTGACTCGCTCTGACTAGAAGGCTAGAGATGACATAGAGGGCTGGTAGGCTTGGAGAGAGCTGAGAGCAAGACAAGTTCGTGGAGAAGGCCTGAGGGCCTCTACTGAGTTAGATAGAGGAAAGATTGGGGAAGGGGCCAGTCATCTGCGACGTAGCAGCAGGGTCACCCCACCAGGCCAGGAGCCAGGGGGACCCCCTAATCCCCCCGGCCCCCCGACCGACACAGGGCTACCTGGTTGATCCTGCCATAAGTATAGCCAGTAGCATATTGCTTTATGTCTTCAAAAGATTAGCCATGCAAGTCTAAGTACACACATAGGCTGCAAGCTTTAGGTACAGCTTGAAAACGGCTCGAGCGAGAAGGTGGCCTCATTAGATCAGTCTTGAAGAAGAATGGTTCCCTCTTTAGAAAGAATCCGGCTTCTACCGTTACATTGGACAATAACTGTATGCAATTCTAGCTAATTACATTGCAAAAAGAACGAGCCGCTGACCTCCCTGAAAGGCTCTAAGAGACTCGTAGAATGCAGGGTATCTCTGACCAAATTGTATGCCTAGACCCAAAAGAGCCCCTATGCGGCTGAGGTGTGGACCCTGCCTACAGGCCTCTGGGGGAAGCTCCCAGAAGGTCTCGCAGCGTCCTCGCTTTTCTGGTAGAGGGTCTGATAACCTCTGGAACCGACGTGCCCTCTGTAAGGCTCTGGCAAGGCTCTAAGGTCTGAAGGCTCTGAGGACTGTCAGGACTTCTGAGGCTCTACAAGTCTCATTCGGATATCGTGTCTTTGCCCTATCAACTTTCGTGATCTTGAAGGCTCGTGAACTTCTGGGTAGACTGAAGGCTCTGAAGGCTGTAAGTCTGAAGGCTCTAGGGACTGAAGGCTCTGAAGACTCTGAAGGCTCTAAAGGGCTGAAGGCTCTGAGGGACTGAAGGCTCTGAAGGCTCTAAAGGTCTGAAGGCTCTGAGGACTGAAGCTCTGAAGGCTCTAAAGCTCTAAAGCTCTGAAGGCTCTGAAAGGACCAAGCTTCTGAACGGATCACCACGCTCACCAAAAGCAGAAAAGCTTTAACGTCAGAGGTTTTTGCCACAGAATAAAGTTCATATTCATGCGTCGCTAACATTAGCATTGCCGACCGTTTGCTAATGTAATTCTATGATGTTAGTGGAGTTTAAATGCAGCGTATGAGAAGATAGAGGGACCAAAAACATCTTCACACTCCGTCTCAAGCCCATATCTAAAAGTGGTGCCACATCGCGCAGCGTAATCCAGTTTAATGTAGGCCCTGTGGTCGGAGTGAATAATGGAGCTACAGTAGGGCCTAATGTGGAAGAGGTGCAAGTCTCAGTTGTTCTGTTCAGTATTTACACGTTTCTTCAGGAAGATTGTTGGTTGAATTAGTCTAAAAAGAGAGAAGCCTGATTTGACCTGCCTTTGACCCAACGCTTCACCAGCGTTTAGAAGGAAACGTTCTGAAGATTTTTCTGTGTCATCTTCAGTGTTGAGTTCAGAGAAAGTCAATGACAAGTTCCTCTCTCTGGTTCAGTATCTTCTGTGTTTAACTCAACCACAGAGCAACCACATGGAAACCACACCCCTTCACAATAAGAGCCTGCGTGGTAAACGTCATGCCCACCAGACTGGATATAGACTGCCGCCAAAGTAAAAGCATAAAACAAAATGATGGAGAGTAAACTGTGAGAAATAATCAAATGTCAAAATCTGCAGTCGTGTTCCAGGTTCACTCAGACCAAAACAAAAGGCAAAAGCTAGCAAAGCACGTTAGCAAAGCACGTTAGCAAAGCACGTTAGCAAAGCACGTTAGCACAGCTGTTTCCTGTTTGTCCAAATGTGGTGTTTCCAGGTCAGAATGCGTCTGACATGATTCCATAAAGAGAGGTTCAAACGCGGCGTCGAGGCTTTGCACACAAGGGAAAGACATGAGGCAAAACTGTTCCTGTGCACGCTTTAGCCACGCCCCTCACACACACACACACACACACACACAGGGAGTGACCTCAGGGTTAAAAAGTATCGTTCAGGTATTATGTTTGTGTGACGGCTCGCCCACGATGGGCCCTTCTCACGAACGATGGGCCCTTCACACGATGGGCCCTTCACACGATGGGCCCTTCACACGATGGCCCTCACCGATGGGCCCGTCACACGATGGGCCCGTCACACGATGGCCCGTCTCACGATGGGCCCTTCTCACGGGCTCCTTCTCGACGATGGGCCCTTCTCACGATGGGCCCTCTCACGATGGGCCCTCCACGATGGGACACGATGGGCCCGTCACACGATGGGCCCTTCTCACGATGGGCCCTTCACACGATGGGCCCATCAGTCAAAGTCAGATCTTCACTTCTCGTTCTCGAGTTTTGCTCAAATAAAAGCTGTGACAGAGCGAGTTCCAGAGTGATAATCCCTGCAGCAGGTGTTACGTCCCACGTAAACATGTGACCAGAGGAAACCTCCGCGTTTCTAAAAGTGTTTTTGTCTCAGGGCTAAAGGCTAACACAGGTTAGCTTCAATCTAAAGTTCACAGAATGTTGTTGTGAACGGGTTAGTTCAGCTTGTGCTGTGATTGGAACATTATTCATGACCTTTATTGTATGTTAGCGTTAGCATTAGCTTAGCAACAAAAGCACTTCCTTTTATAAACACTAGAGGTCTCCAGATGTGACTGGGATCATCCTCTGGAACTCTCTGTCTTCATTAGTGATTCATTTATTTTAACAAGCAACAGGAACTAGCCGGGCCCATCCTGAGAAGGGCCCATCCTGAGAAGGGCCCAGCGTGAGAAGGGCCCAGCGTGAGAAGGGCCCATCGTGAGAAGGGCCCAGCGTGAGAAGGGCCCATCGTGAGAAGGGCCCATCCTGAGAAGGGCCGAGAAGGGCCCAGCGTGAGGGCCCCGGAAGGGCCCAGCGTGAGAAGGGCCCATCGTGAGAAGGGCCCAGCGTGAGAAGGGCCCATCGTGAGAAGGGCCCATCGAGCCAGTCCAAACGTGGCGAGGGACTTTGACCACACTTTCCTCTTTAAGTGAAACCACGACCGCCCTGAGGTGAACCGCAATAATGCAAGACTTTCACAATAAAAGTGCTTAAAACAGACCCTCCACAATAAGAGCCCAGAACGCGCCGGTTCCGTGGAAGTGGGAGCGGTTTTGTTTGTGAATGGAGCTGAGAGTGTGGGAAAAGAGCTAATGACAGAGAAGAGCCGTAATGACTGAGCAGGACCACAAAGCGACGGAGAACGTTTGAAGTTCGCTATCGGGAACAAACGGCCTCATCTTCAGCCGCCGAGGTCAGAAACACTCAGAACCGAACCGGGTCCAAAAGAGACGCCGCGGGGTCACAAAGGCGAGCAGGAGTCAGGACCGAACAGTGACGAGCGCCGCCAGGGACGGTTGTTTCCGTCCAATACCGGGAAAACGTCACGAGTTTTGGGTTCAAATGCAAAGGAACTGTAACGAGTTGGACTTTGGCGAAGAGAGTCCGTCGGTGAGGACATGTGAAGACCCTCCAAACGGATTCAAAACTCTGAAATATATCTCACTTTTTTAGGTTTTAATGTTACTTCCTGTTTGTACTTGATGACATCACGCCAGAGCTGACGTCATAAAATAAAATAAAATAAAATAAAATAAAAGTGCGACTTTATTTTGCTGATTAAAAAAGTTGTTTTTATGTAATTCACTCACTAAATCAAACTAAAACAGATTTATATCATCCTTTCCTCTAACGAACCTTCACGCCTCAGAGTGGGCCAACAGCGCCACCTGCTGTCTTCTTTAATCCAGGGTGGGCCTCTCTCTTCTTCGTCACAGTCCAGGGTGGGCCTCTCTCTTCTTCGTCACAACGTCAAGCCCCTACAGGTACGGACGACTCATTGAACGAAAATGCAGTTAAGATAAATACAATTTACATTTTTTTAGATTTATAATGTCACTTCCTGTCCCTGCTGTGATGTCACTTCCTGTCCCTGCTGTGATGTCACTTCCTGTCATTTTCCACAGATTTCTTCCACAAATACCTGCTCGACCCAGTGTTGAAACTCATCTTTCTGCTCTGACCGTTTACTACCTGAGCTTCACTGCAGATCTTTTACTTTTGGAGCTCTGAGCGGACCCTCTGAGCGGACCTCTGAGCGGACCCTCTGAGCGACCCTCTGAGCGGACCTCTGAGCGGACCTCAGTCGGACGGCCGCGGGCAGATTAAAGGGTACGTGACGGAGAGGTTAACCACTCAGACAGATAAGAGAGCGTCACAACAATCAGCGTGTCATTATGGGATGTCACACAACCCGTTTACACCCTCGACACACACAAATCAGACGCTGACGCATCAATCACAGGCCGACCACGGGACGTGGGAGGAGCCGCGACAGGCCTGAGAGCACAGGCTGGCTGCGGCGGGTGTGGCTGCGGCGGGTGTGGCTCGCGCTTGGCTGAATTTGACTGAAAAACATTCAGTAAATCTGGCAAAAACTATTCACTTCGGTCGCAAAACGGCCCGGAACGTGAGTGAATCTGGCAAACGGCCGGAACGTGAGTGCATCTGGCAAACGGCCGGACGTGAGATCTGGCCAAAAACGGCCGCGGAACGTGAGTGATGCAAAACGGCTGGCAAAACGGCCGGAACGTGAGTGAATCTGGCAAAACGGCGGAACGTGAGTGAATCGGAAGGCCCGTGAACGTGAGTGATCTGGCAAAACGGCCCGGAACGTGAGTGAATCTGGCAAAACGGCCCGGAGTGAATCTGGCAAAACGGCCCGGAACGTGAGTGAATCTGGCAAACGGCCCGAACGTGAGTGAATCTGCAAAACGGCCCGGAACGTGAGTGAATCTGGCAAAACGCCGGAACGTGAGTGAATCTGGCAAAACGGCCCGGAACGTGAGTGAATCTGGCAAAAACGGCCCGGAACGTGAGTGAATCTGCACAAAACGGCCCGCAACGTGAGTGAATCTGGCAAAACGGCCCGGAACGTGAGTGAATCTGGCAAAACGCCCGGAACGTGAGTGAATCTGGCAAAACGGCCCCGGAACGTGAGTGAAATCTGGCAAAACGGGAACGTGAGTGAATCTGGCAAAACAGGCCGGAACGTGAGTGAATCTGGCAAAACGCCCGGAACGTGAGTGCATCTGGCAAAACGGCTCGGAACGTTTGAAGAATCTAAGAAACAAACCGAGAACACTCTTGTAAAAGGGACACCGGCCCAGAGAAAGGTCCTGAAGTGAAGGTGTTCTGCAGAGGGCGTGTTGCCCTCGGTAAACACGCGAGCACATCTGCGTACACGTATGAATCACACAGACATGACAGATAAATGGTTCGATCTGGTTCTTTCGGATCTTCACATTTAACGATTCTTTTAACGAGTCTTGTGCTGGTTAAGTTCTCATATATGAAATGGGCACGAGTGAGACGAGACAAGACCCCCAAAATGAGGCGTAATAAAACTTGAGTGACAGAAGTGGGTTTGGTTTGTGCAGACTTTGGTCTCATTATCGCAGCGTTAATGAGAAGCTAAATTTAGCCTCATTTGAACACGTTTAAAAGTTCTCCAGAGGAAACAGACACTGGGGGGAGGGAGGAGAGAGAGGGGGGATGGGGGGAGAGGGGGAGAGAGGGGGAGGAGGGGAAGAGGGGGAGAGGGGGGAGAGGGGGAAGAGGGGAGAAGGGGGGAGGGGGGAAGAGAGAAGAAAGGGGAAAGAGGGGGAAGAGGGGAGTGAGGGGAGAGAGAGGGGGAGGGGGGTAGAAGGGGGAGAGGGGGAGGGGGAGAGGGGAGAGAGGGGGGACGCACGCACGAGGGGGAAGAGAGGGGGAGAGGGGGAGGGGGCAGAAGAGGAGAGAGAGGGGGGAGAGGGGAGGTGGGGGGAGAGAGGGGGAGAAGAGAGCAGGGGGAGGAGAGGGGAGAGGGGGGGGAGAGGGGAAGGGGGCGAGAGGGGGGAGGAATGCAGACGATGAGGAAGAGGAGGTGGGAAGGGAGGGGGAAGAGGAACAGGGGGGAGGGGGGAAGAGAGGGGGCAGAGATGGACTAGGCACGGGGGAAGAGGGGGGGGAAGCAGAGGGGGAGAAGGGGAGATGGGGGGAGGAGGAGGAGAGAGAGGGGGGCGGGGAGAAGGGGGGAGGGGGGAGGGGGGAGAGGAGGGGGCAAGAGAGGGGAGAGAAGGAGTTCGGCCCGGCGGGCGTTCGTAGGAGTGGGGGGTGTCTGAGGGGGGGAGGAGAGGGGGAGAAGAGGAGCGGGGAGAGAGGAGGGAGAGGGGAGAGTGGAGGGGGAGAAGAGGGAGAGGGGGAGAGAGGGGGGAGAGGGGGCGGGGGAGGAGAGGGGAGAGAGAGGGGGAGAGACATGGGAGAAAGGGGGGGAGAGGATGGGGGGAGAAAATACGGGAGAGTGGTGGGGTGTGGGGGTTCGGCTTTCGTGGAGGCGCGATACCGGGATAAAGAGGGAGAGCAAGGGGGAGGATGTGCTTCTGGGTTTATAATTTTGAATGTTGTGGAACATTTACAAATGATCAGTTTTTACAAACTGAAAATGTGTTGAAAAGGAACAGAAGCGAGCCAGGTACGTTAGCCGACATTAGCTCCGAGTAGACGTTAGCTTGCATTAGCTAGCTCGAGTAGACGTTAGCGACATTAGTCCGAGTAGACGTTAGCGACATTAGCTCCGAGTAGACGTTAGCGACATTAGTCCGAGTAGACGGTTAGCGACATTACTCCGTGTAGGACGTTAGCCGAACATTAGCTCCGAGTAGACGTATAGCGACATTAGCTCCGCAGTAGACGTTAGCGACATTAGCGTCCGAGTAGACGTTAGCGACATTAGCTCCGAGTAGACGTTAGCGACATTAAGCTCGAGTAGACGTTAGCCGACATTAGCTCCGTGTAGACGTTAGCGACTGACAGTTTAGCTCCGGAGTAGACGTTAGCGACATTAGCTCCGGAGTAGACGTTAGCGACATTAGCGGTCGAGTAAGACGTTTAGCGACATTAGTCGTGTAGACGTTAAGCGCATTAGCTCCGAGTAGACGTTAAGCTGACATTAGCTTTCCGAGTAGACGTTAGGACATTAGCTTCCCCCGAAGGGTTAGACGTTAGCGACATTTAGCTCCGATAGATGTTAGCGGACATTAGCTTCCGAGTAGACGTTAGGACATTAAGCTCCGAGTAGAGGCGTTAGCGGACATTAGCAGCTCCGATAGTCGTTAGCGCCATTAGCTCCGAGTCAGACGTTAGCGACATTAAGCTCCGAGTAGTCATCCGTTGACGCCAGCATCTAAGCTCCGTGGAGACGTTAGCGACATTAGCTTCACGAGTTAGACGGTTAGCAAGCATTAGCTCCGTGGAGACGTTAGCTTTGTGTGGATGTTAGCAACATTAGCACATACGCCCGTAGACCATTGGCTTAGTGTGGACGTTAGCCGACATTTAGCTCCGTGGATGACATTAGCAACATTAGCACAACACTGCCTTTGTAACTGCAGAGGCTCAACGGCAGCACAGGAACAGTCCTCAAACAGACAGCAGGGGGGCGAGTGGAACGAGCAAGTAAATGCGAAAATAACACTAGTACTAATCAAAATATTTTAATGTCGGATGTTAAACTTTATGCCAAACGTAAGATGGCAGACATGTTTCCGAGAAAGGAATTCTGAGTTGTGAGAATGTTCCAGAGTGCAGCCCCAGAGGTTCAATTGCGCAATTTGGCCTTTCATCAGCTAGCAATACAACGGTGTATTTGTGTCAGGACATTTCACTCTGAATTATGAACACCTGAAAACACGGCAAAGTGACGGAAACCCTTTATTTACAACCCCATGAATGAAGAAGAGGAAAGAGGAAGAGAGGGAAGAAGGAAGAAGAAGAAGAGTCTGTCACCTTCGTCATCATGAAGAAAACGTATCACACGTATGGCATTAAACTTGTCTGTCTCCATGGTGAACAACGCAGGTGGACTCACCCATCAGGTACAGGTCAGATCTGTGGAGAGGGAATTCTGGCTCAAAGTAAACAATGTTGTTTCAAGTTATAAAAGCACCCTTGGAGATAAACGCCATACTGTGGAACATTCCAGGCAAAACGGTCACATATCCATGGAAACAGCAGAAAAGTTCCATAGTGCACCTTTAACTCACATTAAAGTAGAATCTGGTGAATTGTGGACTTTAAAAACCAGGAGGAGCTTCGCGAACACAATGACATCATCATTACGTGCAAAAGACGAGAATATTTGACTAGTGGTGACTGCTGCCCTCGTGCTGTGTCAAACATCACTCCTGCAGTTCTAAAAATGGGAAATAAAGTGGAACATTTTTGTGATTTCAATGGACAAGTTATTCGACTGCACAAAATGAAATATAAGAATAAAAACACGGTACATAATAAGTGAAGGAGTTTTTAAGTCACACGGGATGTAAGTTCTACTGTTAGAACTGTTCTAGACTATAACACGTATAAACTGATACAATAATACCATGCTAAACTAACGGGGGACAATGGCATCTCCATGGAGACGAAGAGAAGTATCTGCACCTTTGGTTTAGTCTCAATGAGACAGACAGCACAGAGAAACGGCTCCAAACCGGGTTTTGAAGCTGTCATGTCCAGAGTCCACCACACGATGGCGATGTCTGAGCGCGAATCCACTCATTTGCGCCCAGAAAATGTATTGTGACTTTTAAAACTGGACCAGGACTGAACCGGGACTGAACCAGGACTGGACCGGGACTGAACCAGGACTGGACCAGGCACCGGACGAACGCCAGGATGGACAGGATAGACCGGGGCTAGAACCGGGGTTTGACCGGTACTGAAACCAGGACTGGACCTGGGGCTAGACCGGTACTGAACCAGGACTGAACCAGGACTGGACCGGGGCTAGACCGGTACTGAACCAGGACTGAACCAGGACTGGACCGGGGCTAGACCGGGACTGAACCAGGACTGGACTAGGACTAGACCAGGACTGGACCAGGACTGGACCGGGACTGGACCGGGGCTAGACCGGGGCTAGACCGGGACTGAACCGGGACTGAACCGGGACTGAACCGGGACTGGACCGGGACTGGACCGGGACTGGACCGGGACTGGACCAGGACTAGACCGGGACTAGACCGGGACTGGACCAGGACTAGACCAGGACTGGACCAGGACTGGACAGGGACTGGACAGGGACTGGACCGGGGCTAGACCGGGACAGAACAAGGACTGGACCTAGACTGGACCAGGACTAGACCGGGACTGAACCAGGACTAAAGTCTCAGTGGGAGGAGCAGATGTGGACTCAGTGTGGGCCAAAGTCACCTTCAGATTCATAATGAACCTCTTCATCAAATACACGAGACGAGAGGGGGAGGAAGAGGAGGGAGAGGGGAAGAGGAGAGAGAGAGGAAGAGGAGCTTCATTTAAGCATCGTCGTTTGTCGTTCATTAGCACGTTAGCGCTTCATTTGAGCGTTGTTTGTCGTTCATGAGCACGTTAGCGCTTCATTTGAGCGTCGTCGTTTGTTGTTCATTAGCACGTTAGCTTCATTTGAGCGTCGTCGTTTGCCGTTCATGAGCACGTTAGCTTCCTTTGAGCGTGGTCGTTTGTTGTTCATTAGCACGTTAGCTTCATTTGGAAGTGTTGTTCATTAGCACGTTAGCTTCATTTGAGCGTCGTCGTTTGCCGTTCATGAGCACGTTAGCTTCCTTTGAGCGTCGTCGTTTGTTGTTCATTAGCACGTTAGCTTCATTTGAGCGTTGTCGTTTGCTGTTCATGAGCACGTTAGCTTCCTTTGAGCGTCGTCGTTTGTTGTTCATGAGCACATTAGCGCTTCATTTGAGCGTCGTCGTTTGTCGTTCATGAGCACGTTAGCTTCATTTGAGCGTCGTCGTTTGCCGTTCATGAGCACGTTAGCTTCCTTTGAGCGTCGTCGTTTGCCGTTCATGAGCACGTTAGCTTCATTTGAGCGTCGTCGTTTGTCGTTCATTAGCACGTTAGCGCTTCCTTTGAGCGTCGTCGTTTGTCGTTCATGAGCACATTAGCTTCCTTTAAGAGTCGTCTGTCGTTCATTAGCACGTTAGCTTCATTTGAGCGTTGTCGTTTGTTGAGTCCGTATAAAAATAACCGTTGTCTTAATCGTTCCGGCGCTAATGACTGAAAAGTGATAACGTGTAATTAAGTTCCCGAGCGCCCAAACAACGCGTGGCGCCGACAGCCGAGCGCCGCTTTAACATCTGTCGTGCTTTGACTGCGACTGTCCAAACAAACACCGGCAAAATAAACACTCTGATGGAACGTCAGATGCAAGAGGAGGAAGAAGAGCTAAATGATTTCATCCTTTCACCCGCAGAATGACAGTGTTATTGAAGCGCTGAAGAAATGATAATGATCAAAAGGAAAAGATATTCATGACACAAAGAACAATCAAATTCATAAGACCCTTTATAATAATAATAATAATAATAATAATAACCGTGCACCCCCATCATGTGACCACTTGTACTGTATTCATAAGAGGTGTTGTATATTGTGTTGTATATTGTGTATCATTGTCATGCTTGTGCTGAAACTGCATTTCCTTTTCCTGGAGTTCAAGTTGCCAGCAGGCGCCGCACGGCCGCTCGGGCGACTGATGCGCTTCTGCATGTCTCATGTCGCATCTGTCATCAAATCACATCCCTATGACCCTGATTACTACGACTACGACCGCCGGAGCGGGCCGGAGCGGGCCGGAGCGGGCCGGAGCGGGCCGGAGCGGGCCGGAGCGGGCTAAGCGGCATTGGGTTTTGGATTCTATCGAATGGGAGCTTTTCCGCGGTTTCCACACGTCAGACGTGTCCAATTCACCGGTCAGCTCAGAGCAGCTCACAACGCACACTTTAGCGCTCAGTGGTGTCACAGTGTTCTGGAGTGTTGAACACCATGACCATATTTTGGAGTTTCTGTCAATAAAAATATGACCATTAAACAGGATTATTCTACGAGACGGTGAGCTGTTAATCTGTTTAAATTGCTGATGGTCCGAAGCTGATCACATGGTGCACGTCTGTCGTCACAGCATTGGAAAAAGCGTGTCTCTAACCAGGAAGTAAAGTTGGAGACCGCTGAGACCTTCGTGGATCGTTCCATGGCTCTGGGCAGGTCTGTGGCCTAAGCTAACCTTTTCTCACGCTAAAAATGCTAACGCTAACGCTACGTATTCCAAATAAACAAACACATTTAAAGTAAAGTCTGAAGGTTTTATGTTCAAAAGACTGTTCATTTTGTGATTCTTTCTCACAGTCAGGACGAACATGTGAGCGTTCCAAAACACAAACTCACGCTCTGGAAGTGTTTTAGATACCTTTGTCTTTGTCCATCAGAAGAAGGATCTTAATCATACGTTCTTTGTCTTCACAGGTTTCCTTCTGAAGCCAGACCGATCTCCTGCAGCGATCAAAAGGATTCTGGGGGGTAAATCCCTAGGACGTGTGAGAAGCATCAGATGTGGTTAACACGGGTCACTCGTGAGGAGCAGTGATGATAGCCCAGTGAGGAGCAGTGAGGAGCAGAGAGAGCACGAGAGGAGCAGGTGAGGAGCAGAGTGAGGAGCAGTGAGGCAGCCAAGAGGAGCAGGTGAGGAGGCAGAAGAGCAGGTGTAAGAGCGCAGTGAGGAGCGGACGTGAGGAGCGGTGTTGAGGAGGCAAGAGAAGCAGGTGAGGAGCAGAGAGGGAGCAGTGAGGAGCAGTTGAGAAAGGAGCGGGTGAGGAGCAGAAGAGCAGGTGAAGGAAGCACGTGAGGGAGCGGCGTGAGGGCAGAGAGCAGTTGAGGACAGTGAGTGAGCGGGGTGAGGAGCAGAGAGCAGGGCTAGGAGCAGTGAGGAGCGGGTGAGAGCAAGTGAGGAGCAGAGAGCAGGTGAAGAGCAGGTGAGGAAGCAGTGAGGAGAGGGAGGAGCAGTTGAGGAGGCCAGGTGAGGAGCATGTAGAGGAGCGGCATGAGGAGCAGTGACAGGAGCAGTGAAGCGAGCGGCCGTGAGGAGCAGTGAGGAGCAGGAGCAGTGAGGAGCAGAGGTGAGGAGCAGGTGAGAGAGCAGGTAGAGCCTTCCAGATCCAAGACAAACGCACCTAAGCCTGGTCACAGATAAACGTGCAAAAGGAAGCGCCGCGTAAGCCTTTTCCAGGAAGGATCCACAAAGTGAAACCACCCTAAGAGCGACCTCCAAATCCGTAAGAGGAAGAAGCACGCCCTGTCCTGTTCCAGATCCAAAGGAAACCCCTAACTTTCAGATCCAAGTGAAAACGCCCGTAATAGGCCTGTTCCAGATCCAAGTGAAAACGCCCTAACCTGTTCCAATCCAAGTAAACCACCATAAGCCTGTTCCAGATCCAAGAGAAAGCACCCTAACCGTGTTCCGCAGATCAAAGTAAAACCCCTAACGGTTCCCAATTCCAATAAAACGCCCTAAGCCTGTTCCAATCATAAGTAAAACCCCCAAGCCTGGGTCGCAATCAAAATAAAACGGAGGCCCCTAAAGCCGTGGTATGTTCGCAGCAATCAAAGTAAACTGCCCTAAGGCCATTTCCAGATCAAAGTAAAATGCCCTTACGCCTGTACCAGATAAAATGGAAAGCCCACTCTGTTCCAGATCCAAGTAAACGCCTAACCTTTCCAGATCAACTGAAAAATGCCCTAAGCCTGTCCAATCCATAAACGCCCAGCCTGTTCCAGATCAATGAGGTGAAACCCCTAAGCCTGTTCCAGTCAATGAATCGCCCTATGCCTTCCAGATACCAAGTAAAACCACCCTAAAATCTGTTCCAATTCATGAAAGACTTAATCCCTTCAGAATCAAATATAAAATCCCCTAAACCCGTCCCTATTGCACTCACACTTCCCCTGCCCACTCTCATTACTAATATCAATATTAAATCCATTTTTCACTCACTTCCTTATATCAACCTAATAATATACAAATCAAATGATCACTTTTTAATCCCTAAAATTCTTTCCACCACTTCACCTTCACCCAACAAACAAAAAACACAAGCTTCCAGTCTAATTTTTACTATTATATTTAATTTCTCCACTCTACGGCGGATAGTAAAGCCACACCGCCAGGGAAGCAAAGAGAAAAAGTGACGAAAGAGAGAGAAGAGAAAAAATATAAAAAACGTATATAAAGACGAAAGCGAGGCAAGATTTGAAAGCACCCCCAAACGAGAGAGACGACTCAACTAACTGCAAGCCCCAGACGCTGTGAAAATTACATGGAGCAGGAACTGTCAGTAGCGCAAGACCAAGTCCGATCCTCCAGAACATGCATGGGCCAAATCATTAGGAGCAGGGCAAGGAGCAGAAGCGTGAGAGCATCAAGGAGGTATATAGCAGTAACAGCGCAAGAAAAATGACAAAAGGAGCAGTGTATAGAGGACCCAGGGTGTGGAGCAACCAAGGATACGCGGGCCGCGGCGCCGTACTTTAAAACCTAATGGAGTTATGTAGGCGAACCTGGGGAAAACAGGACGAAGGCGAGGGAGACATCGTGGAGCTACTGTAACGTGGAGGGCGCAATCATAAAAAGGAACGACCGTGAACGTCACCCCAAAAAGGGAAAGATGAGGAGAAACAAGAATGGATCGGGGGGTTGGGGGGCCACTAGCTAATCAGCCTGGAGAGGGTTGAAAGACGAGCGAGGGAGGGTGCGTCATTATCGACCAGTCTAGCGATGATGTGAGAAAACAACCATGGCATATGGTAATGGGCACCTAATTAAACGCGCAAGCCAAAAAGACTTTCCCATTAAGGCGGCAGCGGAGGGAAGCCGAGAGATAATGTAGAATGTAGAAGAGACATCCGAAACTCTCCGTGTGTAGAGATACAAGGAGGAGCAAAAAGCGGAAAAAGAAAAGCTTAATATTGTACACCCGAGAGACAAGGATATGCGGAGAAGGCATGATATAATAAAAAAAAATCCAAAAACCACGCGGCGCCTAAATGGCAAGAGAAATAATTTTTTTGTGTGGTCAAAAAAGAGCAGAGCGAAGATACAGTGACAGGCATTGTCAGACCTAGACAGGTTACAATACCAGGACAAATGAGGCATTCCGTATCTCCACTTTATATAGAAATGCCGGGGCAGGAGGTGCGGCGGGCATAGACGAGCAAGTACCGCGCGCACTGTGGACGTCGACCTGTGTGCAGGATGTGCGAAACAAATCATTTATTAATTAATATTCCATGGCTGTCTAAAACTACTAAGGGCAGGGGGGGCAGGATGCGGCGCGGCATAGGAAGTACAGGCATAATCCCACTGGCAACATCTATTGTTTAATCGATGCAAATGTGTGTTCAGAAAGATTCTTTTTTATTCTATTAGGCATACAAAACAGGCAGCGGGCAGAAATTTTAGCTATTATTTCAAACGGTCTCTCACAAAAAAATGTAGTTATTATACTACATTAGTTTCTTGGGGCAGGGGGGCAATCCCTATACAATACAAAATAAAATAACAAACTACGTATCTACATATTCTAATTATTATTTTGAATAAATAGCTCCATCCCAATTTGGCTACCCGAGCGATGTGGCAGTATTCCATTTATCCTCCCAAATGCAACCGGCCACACCAGCCACTTCAGCACCTCCGAACACCTGCAGAGGAACATAACTTGCTAAAAAAAGAACCATCACCACCAGGCAAAATTAGGCAGTGTGACATTAAACTTGAAGGAACTACCAATACTACAAAAACTCAATCATGTTAAAACGATCAACCTGTACAAATGTGATTCCTACAGGGAAAGTAAGAAGACATATGAATCAAGCACTACAAAAAAAATACCAAAAACAAACAACAAAAAAATATCCATAATGTATTTTTTTTGTTTTGTTGAATAGATATGTGTTCTTGACTTTTGAGCCGGCTAGCAGATTATTACAAGGTGCCAACACTTTAATGTGATTCAAACTACACTTCATTCATTGAAAATTGCTTTCTTAAAAAAATGACAATAATAATCCGAGAAATGGTACCGACAGCATACCCAATGTGCATCGACCAGCGTGATGCACATGCAAACACGGTCTTGTAGATTACGAGACTTATAATCTACGTAGAGCCTAACCGAGGGCCAATCAAAATCTCTGAGAGAACCTGAACAAAAACAAATAATTAAAAGAGAACAAATTCCCTTTTGTAAACTCACTCAAGAGAATGTACTCTGTGGCTGCGATTCAGAATCAGTGCGAGCGTGCTGTGCTATCGTATACAAATCAATCGAGGCGTCTGTTGTCAGTGTAGAGCAGATAACCGGCGTCACACAAACGCATATGACGCTACTGCTAGCCATCCTAGCGACCGGAGATAGCCCAGTTTTTTCCCTTTCTCTCGTGTTTTTCTCAACCGGCGTATATCTGCAACAAAATCAAAAGTGATACACCCAATTTTTACATAGCCTCACGCGCCGCCCCAGGCTCTTCGGATAGAATGGCCGTAGAGCCCGTATCGTGCCCGAGGCCCTAACGGAGCTCCCAACACCGCGCCAAAAGGACAACACAATCGGAATAAACACCCAATGGGCGCTGACGAGAAGTAATAAAAAAAAACAAATTAGAATAAATACAGGGATGCAAGATAAATAAATTCTGGAGGAGCAAAGGAAAGAAGGCACAATAACGCACCTCACATTAGAAATTGAGTGAACATAAGGACAATAGCGGAAGGGGTACCGCAAATGAGGCAGCATAATAAGAGAAGGAGAAGCGCATGCGGTATGGAAAAAAATGACAGCGCTTAACCCAATTAGAAAAAGGCAGACGACCGGAGAAAGAAGCAGACGGGTATGGGAGAAAAGAAAGAACGAGGGATGAAAGCACCAAATACAGGGCGAGAAGATGAATAGGACATAAGACGGACCATAAGGAAGCGTATACATAATTCGTCACTCAAATTGCAATAGCGACGACGAAGTCGGGCGCCAAGACCGCACCACTAAAGCCTCTAGTAAGGCAGAGATCTTCACTAAAGTAATACACAGAATCAGTGCGCCCCCAGAGGAAGGCCAGACGGCCAGACCAGCAGCGGCCCGGGGGCCGGGGAGCCCGGACGGGGGGGGGGAGACCGGGCGGAATTAGATGCTCCAGAAAGGCATGCTCTGCCCACAGTCAACTCCGGAGATATCTCACAAAGGCGAAACACAGGAAGGAGGAAAGACAAGTGGAGCAGACAAGGCGAGAGCCAGTAGGATAGATGGGTGGAATGAAGAGGAACGAAGAGGACGGAGAGGAAAGAGAAGAGAAATGAGGTGAGGAAGGAAAAAATGAGATCGAAGGTAAGCGAGAAAGGAGAGTTTGAAAAAGTAGGAAGAGAGAAGGAAGAGAGGGAGGAAGACGAGGTAGGAAAGGAGAAGCAGAGAATTAGAGGAGTGGAGCGATGAAAAGAGAGAGAGGAAAGGAATGAAAAGGAGAGGAGAGCAGGGGTGAAGGAAGTCAAAAGAGAGAGGAGAATGAGAATATAAGGTAATAATGATGAAGAGTATAGTATGGGAGGATACTAAAATAAATAAGTATCGTTGTAATTGAGAGAAAGGATGATAATGAGTGAATGGAGAGAGAGAGAAGTAATGAGTATAGAGAAAGTATAGAGTGAGAGTTGAGAGAAGAAAGAATGAAAACAAATAAGGCGAGGTATGATAGAGAGAAGTTTAAAACGAGAGGAAAGAATGAGAGGGAAAAGAGAAGAGCGTATAAAGAAAGAACGTGGTGAATTAGGAAGGAAGAGAAGAAGAGAGTGAAGGGGAGGAAGAGGAGAGATGGAACAGAGAAGAGGGGGAGAAGAGAGAGGAGACGGGTGGGGAGGAGGAAGAAAGGAGAGGGGAAGAGAGAGGCATGAAGGGGGAGGAAAGAGGAAGAGGGGAAGGCACTAGAAAAAGAAAGAAGAAGAAAAGAATAAATAAAGAGGTAAGGATGTAAGGAGAAATGGAAAGATGAATAAAGAAAGAGAGATGAGAGACGGAGAGAGGGTAAGTGAAGTAAGAGAGAGGTGGATGAGAGGAATGAAGAGTGAGTACGAATAGTAAAGATAGAGAGTAGGAAGAGAGAGAGAGGAGAGAGAGAAGGAGAAGAGGTAAGATGATGGAGAAGGAAGGGGGGAGGATACTAAAGAAAGAATGAGAAAAGAGAAGGCGAAAGTAGAAGAGATGAGGGAAAGAAGCAAGGGGAGAATGAAAGGAGGACAAGAGAGACCGAACAGACGAGGGAGGAAAAGAATGAAGCTAGCGAGAAGCACAAAGAAGACATATAAGAATATATATACGAGTAGGATTGTGATAAAAGAAAGAGGACATATAGATTAATTAGTAAAGAAGAAATAAAGATTAGAGAAAGAAGTATAGATAATGATGGAAAGAGAGAAGAAGATAGAGGATATAGAACAAATAAAACAGGAGCAAAAATATTTAAATGAAATAACAATAACAAAATTATAAAAGAAATAGAAAAAAAATATATAGAAAAAGATAAGGAAGATGATGGGGACCAAGAAGGAGGAAAAAGAAATAGATGAAGAACACATCTATATAAAGTGAAAAGAAAGAGAGGAGAAGAAGACAGTAAAGGGGAAATATTGATAGAGGGAGGAAAAATGTAGAGATAACAATAAGAAGATAGAGATATTTGGAAAAATATAAAAGAGAGAGAAAGAAAGAAAGAAAACGAAGCGAGAGAAGAGAAATAGATGAGATGGAAACGAGGGGAGCGAGGAATGATATGAAATAAAAAAAGGAGAGTGTTAATCGAAAGAGAGAGAGAAAATAGAGAATAAGATAGAGAGGGGTGAAAAAGGAACCTAAGAAGAGAAGAGAAAAACAAAATAGATGTGGGAAAACAAAAAGATAAAAAGAAAGAAAGAGTAACAAGAAAAAGAAGATGGAAACCGAAGGAGAGTGGAAAACAATTGAAGAGATAGGATAGTATAAAGACGGTACATCTGAGTAAGAAGTTAAGAGTAGCGAACACCCTGATGCGAAAAGTGTTAAATGAGACTTTTAGATGTAGTGAAATAGAGAAAGAGGAGAGTATCAATTAATTTCAGATGAACGAGGAGAAAACACGCAAGTTATAACTCCAGACATGTAAGGTGGCAACTTAATAGAATAGTATATCAAAACTAAAGCGAGAGAGAAGAGCGATGCAGAGCGCGATTATCAGATAGCAGAAAGTTAAAGGAGAAAGATAGAAGAGAGAGTCTTTCTAAATGTTATTCTAAAATGTATGAGCGCGACAAAGAGACGGCGGCAAGGTAAGAGCCGAAGAGAGAGGAGCACGATGGACAGATTGATCAGAGACCGCCAATTGAGAGAGCCAATAGAAAAGAGTAGGGCTAGCGTAGAATACGAAAGGAGAAAGGATGAAACGCTGGAAAGCGGACAGGAAAGTAGGCAAGAGAGAGCCGAAGATGATCGTTGAGCATGCGGACCAGACGTAGCTAAGAGCCAGAGGTAGGAGTGAAAAAATAAGGAGCCAATGTTGAGAGAGGCCGAACGAGGCTAGCGCGAGGGCGCCCGGCAGGAGGAGTCACGCGCGGACGAGAAGCTTTGCGTGGTAGGGGGGAGAGAGGCGAGAGGGGCAGGAAGGACGCGGTGAATGAACGGCGGGAAGCTGTGCTGCAAGGACCAATCAGAAAACCAGAAAGAGAGAGACCAAGTAGGAAGAACTGTGTACAGAGCAATGTAGGGAGAAAAAGACGGACGATGGATGTTAGGAGGAAGGCGGATGGTCGACGAGAGGAGAGAGCGAGAGGGGGAAGGAAGGAGTGAGGAGAGATGTGAGGGAGGCAAGAGAGGAGGAGGATTGCGGGGGGGGCGAGTGCAGCGACAAGAGAGGGGCGAAGGTAGTGCGAGGAGGGAGGCAGTGTGGAAGCAGAGAGGAGGTGAGAGGGCGGGTTTCAGGAGAAGAGAGAGGAGAGAGGGAAGAGGGAAGAGAGAGGAGAGAGGAAAGAGAGCGAGAGATTATCGGGGAGGAGGAGGGAGGCGATCTTTCGAGGAGGACGTGCTGCGGGGGGCGGGAGAGAGGTGCTCAGGAGGGAGGAAGAGGGGCGTGTTGCGTTGAGGGGCAGTGTAGCGGAAGAGAGAAGAGGAGGGGGGGAGCGGAATGAGCGAGGGGGGACGTTCGGGGGGTGTTCGAGGGGAGGAGGAAGAGAGAGAGGAGGGGCGGCGGTGTATCGGGGTGTTTCTGGGGGCGCTGTCGTGGTTGCGTGTTCCGAGGGCGTGGTCGAACGCACTATGGTCAGAGGCGGTGCGTCGAGGGGGTAGTGGAGGTAGAGGGAGGGGGAGGGAGATGATCGGGCGTGTTCGGTTGGCGAGTGGTTCGATCAGGAGAAGTGAGGGGGGGGCGAGGGAAGTATCGGAGAGGGAGAGGGGAGGCTATAGAAGGGGAGGAAGATGAGAGGAGAGAGGGCGAGGAGCAATGAGAGAGGAGATGAGGGAGTTAAAGAGAGCAGGGAGAGTGCGCGGACGGGTAGGTTCAAGAGAGAGAGGAAGCGGATTTCGAGAGGGAGAGGAGAGGAGTGGTAGCACGAGGGCGGGTGGTGATCGGAGCGAGGAGGTAGCATGATGCAGGAGGCAGGAGGAGAGAAGGAGGAGGAAAGAGAGGAGGAGGAAGAGAGAGGACTGAGGGGGAGTACAAGAGAGGGAGAGAGGAGGAGGAAGAGAGAGGAGGAGAGGGAGGAAAGAGGGAGCGGTAGTCGAGAGGGATATGAGAGGTAAGAGAGAGAGGTAGCGGGCGGAGGACGAGAGGAGAGGGGTCACGAGAGCATTTGGGTCGGAGGGAGGCGGTGTGGGATTGAGCAAGAGAGTGGCGAGTAGGGAGGGAGTCAGAGGCCGTAGATTCGAGGCGATGGTCCAATTACGTGATTGAGGAGCTAGGCGACTTACACGCTGGACCCCTGTGCGATGCGGGGTGAACACTTTAAACTGAGCATCACTGAGGAGAGATCTCTGAGGAAATGGAGAGCAGACATGTTAGGGCGCACGGACGCACCGAGTCATTCAATAGTTTGGAAGTACATATAGTCCCGGTCATAGTGAGTATTAGCACTACTTACTTAGTTTAAACCAGTTCATGGAGCTGAAGACACGCGTCTGTGTTTCTTCTGCAGGAGTACGTGCAGATTATCTTAATTAGTCAAAACCACTTGATTATTTCTTAATATTGTTTGTGTTTATCGTTTGACCGTTATCTCAAAGCAATTCCCAGTTAACACGACGAGCGGGACTTTGATTTTGAATTCACAACCACAACTATATTAGAGCACGTAAAACTTTTATCTATATCTCTCTGATTTCTGGATGACTCTCTAACACTGACTCAACTTAGCCATGTAGTCTCACCACACGCTTCAGCCCGACGTCACCGCGAGACGGGGCATAATAATCACGTTTGCAAGTGGTCGTATAACAGATAGAAGACAATGAGAGTAATAAATCTTAAAAAAAAATACTAACACGGACAATATAACTAGATATAATACACTAAGAAGAACGTAGTAAAAGAAACGGTATATATATCTGACTTAATAGGTGTTTACTAGCTTCAGTAAAACAAGCAAATATATTCAACTTTTGCAGTTTTCTCTCCAAGCTTGGGCGTTTGAGGACTGACGTTATCTAGATAAGTAAATTGCGCAAGTAGAACACGAGAGTCAATCATGTGAAAAGAAAGAACAAAGCACCAAGCGCGAGCGAACCATAAGCCTAAGAAGCAACAACAGAAATGACAACGGTAAGAGTGTAGAGCGAGGCCAAAATACTCAGTAGAGAGAAAGAAAAGACCATCGAAAGTGAGGATTGAACGATAAGAAAGACATATGAAGAAAGAACTGTCCAAAAACGAGAGAAGAACAAAAGTGTCAGAAGAGACGATAAAGTCGTACTCTATATGATTGACGGAGTTGTCCTAAGAATACGCGAAGAATGAGACGCTACATAAGTTTGATGAAGGCAACACACGAACGAAAGTCGTTTTAAAAAGAAACGTAAGCTCCACTCCCTATATATTTTCACGCGTATAGAGATGAGCGTATAATGCGTAATTGCTTCAGACAAAACTGCACACGAGAAGAAAGAATAAATCAGGACCAAGAGTAACAAAAATCAAAAAGCTAAAGGTTAGTGAATCAATTAAAGAAAGCACAGGAAAAACCGAATCGATATATCAGACTTCAATGTATGTGAGGACACATGTTCCTTCAAACGAGAAAGAGCTGAACAGACGCGCGAAACGGAAGCACACGACCACGAAAGGTTAGAAAGGAACATGACGCTCACATTTAGGAGCATTTCAGCACAAAAAGCATAAGACACGATAGTAGCGAAGCTATAAGCGCAATGATACACACGAAGTATTAAAGAAAAGTATTGACGACATAGCAAGATCCGGTCAACAACGAGAAAAAGCATAATAGGACAAAAGACAAACAAAATTTGTAAATTCTAGCTTCTTCACGTAGCGACGCAAGTACGTGATAGAATACGAAGAGGAACTAACGGAGGGACTCAATCATATGTAACGTCAAGCTCAGCAACAGGCAAACATCATTCCCCGAGCATTCACGACCACAAACGAACAAAGAGGAACGAAGGAGGACGAGCGAAACAAGACCGCAACAAAGGACCATGAAATCAAAAGAACCACACACAGGAGGAGAGCAAACAGACGTATGAAGAATCGTGAAGCGCGGAATTTAGAATAGAAGACGAAGAAGGCGCAAACCAAGAGGAACGACGAGGAGCGCAGACAAGTAGCGCTTATTATTCGGACTCTGAAGACAATATAGAAAAAACCGCGACTAACAGGAGCGCCTCCAAGAGGAAAACATAGAACGCGCAGAGAGGAACACACAGAAGAAGCAACAATCACCGATGCTAGGACAAATAAGCGATAAACGATGTGACCTAATTAATAGCACACGCAAAACTAAGTATCAAGGAAAACGAGATAATGAAACGCGACGAACGAAGAAGAACTAAGAGCATAGGCCAACTCCAAAGAGCATCGGATCGCGATAAAAAGACAGACTTAATGAGCACCCGCAGAAGCAACAATGAAGGTTGAACCACTAAAAACCTGTGTTCATCTGTACGTTACATTGACCACACAGATTATTATGAAATAGATTTAAGAATACATTAAACCAACTCCCTAAAACCCTATTGTCCGCCCTTTAACAATTCAGAAATCATGAAGAAAATGATCAAAAATACTGAATGATTTGATTATATTAATCATAATTCAAAATGCGATCAATCTGATATCTAAATCTATGAATCATAATATATAATGACAGGACAAAGCCCCTCATGGATTAAGGAAAAGTAAGTATTATATTATTACATGCGTTTACTATACTAGCGAATCCTGTTCTTAATCCTTGCTCCCATTGGGAAAGCAGAAATCTCTCGTTGTGCCGGTTTGCCCCGGGCCCGTGACCTCTGTCTATATACCTCATACAGCGTACAACCATCCAATGAAACAAAACTGTATTATTTTGTATGATCATGATATCATCAGATCTCAAAAACCAGTCAGTGCTTGTCCAACAACGATCATCAATTACATAATTAAATTAATCGTTGTGCTGCTGCACTAAATTAAATTGAACATCCCAGAACCAGGAAACCACCGCCCACTTGTGAAAACATTATGAAATATCGTTAATGTCATCACCTCTGTTACCTGGAACCGCAGCCT
>BJKM01001316.1:17500-58099 GCA_015082035.1 Chaenogobius annularis | reverse complement strand
TCTAATTTTGATGAATATATGTTGTTTTATTATTACTCAGTGTTTTATGTTGCACCTTAAGGCCGAGACAAGTTCCTACGTTTTTGAATTTTGTTCATTGACAATGGCAATAAACTCTTTCTGATTCTGATTCTGATTCTGATGTCCCTGCGGGGCTCCGTGGTTGTGGTTGTCGATCGATTGGTGATGTCTGGCCTGAGGAGCCATGGATGGGGCCCGGAGCAGGTCAGGTGAGGCTGACTCACAAAGAAAGGAGCAACGACCTACTTAACTCAATAAAAGTTATTTTTTTATTGGCGCAAGACATGAGAATGTAATATCTCAGGCTGAAGCTGGAAGATTTGTCCTCTTTTTATTCCTCAGTCCTGGTTTCAGCTTCAGAGTTTGTCATAGTTAAAAAATAATAAAATCCTTTATTATTAAACTTGCATCCTTACTGTCAGTGGAAATCCTAATCTTTAACTTTGCCCAGTGGAGGGCAGGCCACCTGCCAGTCTCCATGGAGATGTTATTCCTTTCCCTGGAATGTTCCACAGTACGGCACATTAAATGTCCAAAGAGAATGTTCTAACTTTTGCATTTCCATGGAGTCGTGCTCACCCCCAGGACCCTCGCAATCATTTAATGATTTAACTTCACATCAAGAAATCCTTATTATTTTTGACCTACCTTAAGCAAGTAGTTCCCAACCTGTGGGTGGGACCTCTGGGGGTGGGACCTCTGGGGATGGGACCTCTGGGATGGGACCTCTGGGCTGGATCTGGGTGGGACTCTGGGGATGGGCTCTGGGGATGGACCTCTGGGGATGGGACCTCTGGGGATTGGACTCTGGATGGTGACCTCTGGGGTGGGACCTCTGGGGGGGACCCTCTGGGACCTCTGGGGATGGGACCCTGGGGGAATAGGAAACACCCAAAAGTTTGTTAATTTATCTGAAATAAATGCTTGTTTGGATTTATGTTTATATGATGGCAGATCACATTTTCTCCTTTTAGAAAAAAATTTAATATAATAACTTTTATAATAATAATATAATAACTTTTAAGTTCTATGAGAAAAACAGCACCAACAAATACTGCACTGTACCAATATGTTCTCTTTATTTTGTATTTGCAGAGAGTCCAACCAGTTCCTCTGAGTGACCTCTCAGGAGCCGTCTGTCAGGAGCCGTGACCTGTCAGGAGCCGTGACCTGTCAGGAGCAGTGACTTGTCAGGAGCAGTGACCTGTCAGGAGCAGTGACCTGTCAGGAGCAGTGAGCGACCTGTCAGGAGCCAGTGAGCGACCTCTCAGGAAGCCTTCAGACCTGTCAGCGAGTGACCTGTCAGGAGCAGTGACCTGTCAGCAGTGACCTGTCAGGAGCAGTGACCTGTCAGGAGCAGTGACCTGTCAGAGCAGTGACCTTCCAGGAGCAGTGACCTCTCAGGAGCAGTGTCCTCTCAGTAGTGAGCGACCTGTCAGGAGCAGTGACCTCTCAGGACAGTGACAGGAGCTCTCAGGAGCAGTGACCTGTCAGGAGCAGTGACCTGTCAGGAGCAGTGACCTCTCAGGAGCAGTGACCTCTCAGGAGCAGTGAGCGACCTGTCAGGAGCAGTGACCTCTCAGGAGCAGTGACCTCTCAGGAGCAGTGACCTCTCAGGAGCAGTGACCTCTCAGGAGCGTGACTCTCAGGAGCTGCAGCGACCTCTCAGGAGCGAGCGACCTCTCAGGAGCGAGCGACCTCTCAGGAGCAGTGACCTCTCAGGAGCAGTGACCTGTCAGGAGCAGTGACCTCTCAGGAGCAGTGACCTCTCAGGAGCAGTGACCTCTCAGGAGCAGTGACCTCTCAGGAGCATGACCTCTCAGGAGCAGTGACCTTCAGGAGCAGTGACCTCTCAGGAGCAGTGAGCAGTGACTCTCAGGAGCAGTGAGCCTCTCAGGAGCAGTGACCTCTCAGGAGCAGTGACCTCTCAGGAGCAGTGACTCTCAGGAGCAGTGACCTCTCAGGAGCCGCGAGCGACCTCTCAGGAGCCGCGAGCGACCTCTCAGGAGCAGTGACCTCTCAGGAGTTCCACTACAGCTGAATCTTTTTCTACAGTAGATTTAGAGCCATCTCTGAGGTCATCTCTAAATCTGGCACATTCTCTCAGGAGAAAAACACGACTTGTTCAACAAATATACAACCGATATTTTATTTGACAGAAAAGGTTCCGTGAGTCGTTGCAGAGATCCATCAGAGCCGTTATTTGTTCCATTTGAAATACAAAACATTCATAATATTGCAGAATAAGTATTCTCAAAGTAATGTGTGACGCAAAGTGCAAATATTTCTGTGAAAGGAGCGAATTTATGGAACGATCTCGACAAAGAAATCAAAGAATCAAGAACAATTACTGCCTTTAAGAAAGAACATCATAATAAGAATAAGAATAGTAGGAATAAGAATAAGAATAATAAGCAAGTAAGTAAGTATAAAAAAGAAAACTAGGTTGTGAAGAGAAAAGACCTGAAATCTGAAATGTTGTTTTGTTTTGTTACTTTAAAGTTCAGTACAAGTTGAAAAGGGGCAGAAAACATAAGATTCTTTCTGCTCCTTTTCATTCATTCTTTGTGTAACTGTGTCACTGACAATGTATTTTATATATAAGGGAAAAAATAAAAAAGAATAATAATAATAATAATTGTAGAAAAAGATTCAGTTGTTTCATCTGGACTCTGTTTTAGAAAAAACAAAACGTTTCAACTCTCATCCAAGAGTCATTCTCAATCAGAGAAACAAGTCTGAGAACTCCTGTTTATATCCTACTCAGTGAGAGCCCTGCCCACAGGGCGGGACCTCCTGCTAATGGCCCATTGAAACTGGGATGGGCCTATTGTTCTATTGTTCCCTGCCTCACCTTGAGTGCCTATTTAGCATCCGAATGCCCGGGCGTCTCCATGGTTTCAGCAGACCATTATAAACAACGGGAAGGTTGAATCTTAAACCTCCATTACGATTTAAGGAAGGATTCTCTTTTTTTAACAAAGATGGCCTCCTTAGCTCCTCCCCTTAGCTCCTCCTTAGCTCCTCCTTAGCTCCTCCTTTAGCTCTCTTTCAAACCTTTTTTTCCCTGCTCGGAATCTCCACCTCACTGTCTTCAATAGAGTGGTTTGTGGCTTTGAGATGAAGATGCACAGCGCTCTGTGGTCCTGAACTCGAGTGTCTTCTGTGCTGATAAAGCCTCTTGTGAAGTGGCTGTTTAGTCTCACTATGTGGCGCTCTTTACAACTTTCTTCACTGTTAAGTTTCAGTTAAGTTTCAATGGGCCATTAGCAGGAGGTCCCGCCCTGTGGGCAGGGCTCTCACAGAGTAGGATATAAGAGTTCTCAGACTTGTTTCTCTGATTGAGAATGACTCTTGGATGAGAGTTGAAACGTTTCGTTTTTTCTAAAACAGAGTCCAGATGAAACAACTGAATCTTTTTCTACAATGGAACACTCCTGGACGAATGAGGGATTACACCGAAATAATAATAATAATAATAGTAATAATAATAATAATAATAATAATAATAATAATAATAATAATAATAATAATAATAATAATAATAATAATAATAATAATAATAATAATAATAATAATAATAATAATATATAATAGTAATTATAATAATAATAATAATAATAATAATAATAATAATAATAATAATAGTAATTATAATAACAATAATAATAATAATAATAATAATAATAATAATAATAATAATAGTGTCATCTCCAGTTTGTTCCTAGTGCCAGATTTGTCTTTTTTTGAACTCAGAGTAAAAACATTTTTGGGTTTAGCACAACAGTATGGAAAGTCTACACCTTTAGATGGTTAAGATCATTAGTGTTAAATGTGCATGTTTTATTGATTTTACAGATGTTTACAGATGTATCATTCCTGATCCCCAAATGTCTGGCTGCACATTTCACTTTTGTCATTTTGGCTTTCTCAGCTGTTTCTCGCACCCGTTTTTGCTGCTTCTGCATCATTTTGGGATTTCCAAAGCTTTCTTTCTTGCCTCACGCTTTCCTCTTGACCTTTAACCCCACAATAAGCAAAACATCATGAATAAAAATAGAAATAGAGGCAAATTAGGCTAAAAATATGTCTGTATGTTTACAGACATATGGTCTCGTATCCCAGGTAAATACATTTTAGACGTATAACAATATGTGGCGTATTCAGAGCAACATGTGCTCGCTCAGTAATGAAGTGGAAGTCAGGCTTAATCTGCCGTCACGGACCTAATTACACCATCTGCGACGTTACGGAGCGACGGACAGAAAGTCCCATCGAAACCGCTCGTATTAAAGGAAACTTCATCTCTGCAATTATTCCCATTTCCCTTTAAAACATGAACAACAGGACGTGTCCATGGCCGTGTTTGTAATGTGTTACCGGTCTAAACCAGGTCTAAAAGGTCCAAACCAGGTCCAAAACCAGGTCTAAACCAGGTCCAAACCAGTCCAAACCAGGTCCAAACAGGTCAAACCATAAAAAAACCAGGTCTAAAACCAGGTCCAAACCAGGTCCAAACCAGGTCCAAACCAGGTCAGGTAAACCAGGTCCAAACCAGGTCTAAACCAGGTCCAAAACCAGGTCCAAACCAGGTCTAAACCAGGTCTAAACCAGGTCCAAAACCAGGTCCAAACCAGGTCCAAACCAGGTCCAAACCCAGGTCCAAACCAGGTCAAACCAGGTCCAGGTAAACCAGGTCCAAACCAGGTCCAAACCAGGTCAGGTCAAACCAGGTCAAACCAGGTCCAAACCAGGTCCAAACAGGTCAGGTCAAACCAGGTCCAAACCAGGTCCAAACCAGGTCCAAACCAGGTCCAAACCAGGTCTAAACCAGGTCCAAACCAGGTCCAAACCAGGTCCAAACCAGGTCCAAACCAGGTCCAAACCAGGTCCAAACCAGGTCAAACCAGGTCCCAAACCAGGTCCAAACCAGGTCCAAACCAGGTCCAAACCAGGTCCAAACCAGGTCCAAACCAGGTCCAAACCAGGTCTCCAAACCAGGTCCAAACCAGGTCCAAACCAGGTCTAAACCAGGTCAAACCAGGTCCTCCAAAACCAGGCAGGTCCAAACCAGGTCTAAACCAGGTCCAAACCAGGTCCAAACCAGGTCTAAACCAGGTCCAAACCAGTCCCAGGTCCAAACCAGGTCTAAACCAGGTCTAAACCAGGTCCAAACCAGGTCCAAACAAAACCAGGTCCAAACCAGGTCCAAACCAGGTAAACCAGGTCCAAACCAGGTAAACCAGGTCAAACCAGGTAAACCTCCAAACCAGGTCCAAACCAGGTAAACCAGGTCAAACCAGGTAAACCAGGTCCAAACCAGGTCCAGGTAAACCAGGTCCAAACCAGGTCCAAAACCAGGTCTAAAAGGTAAACCAGGTCCAAACCAGGTCTAAACCAGGTCTAAACCAGGTCCAAACCAGGTCCAAACCAGGTCCAAACCAGGTCCAAACCAGGTCTAAACCAGGTCTAAACCAGGTCCAAACCAGGTCCAAACCAGGTCTAAACCAGGTCCAAACCAGGTCCAAAACCAGGTCCAAACCAGGTCAAACCAGGTCCAAACCAGGTCCAAACCAGGTCCAAACCAGGTCCAAACCAGGTCCAAACCAGGTCCAAACCAGGTCCAAACCAGGTCCAAAACCAGGTCCTAAACCAGGTCCAAACCAGGTAAACCAGGTAAACCAGGTCCAAACCAGGTCCAAACCAGGTCTAAACCAGGTCTAAACCAGGTCTAAACCAGGTCCAAACCAGGTCAAACCAGTCCAAAACCAGGTCCAAACCAGGTCCAAACCAGGTCCAAACCAGGTCCAAACCAGGTCCAAAACCAGGTCCAAACCAGGTCTAAACCAGGTCTAAACCAGGTCCAAACCAGGTCCTAAACCAGGTAAACCAGGTAAACCAGGTCCAAACCAGGTCCCAAACCAGTCCAAAACCAGGTCCAAACCAGGTCCAAACCAGGTCCAAACCAGGTCCAAACCAGGTCTAAACCAGGTCTAAACCAGGTCTAAACCAGGTCCAAAACCAGGTCTAAACCAGTCCAAACCAGGTCAAACCAGGTCTAAACCAGGTCTAAACCAGGTCCCAACCAGGTCCCAACCAGGTCCACCAGGTCTAAACCAGGTCAAACCAGTCTAAACCAGGTCTAAACCGGTCTAAACCAGGTCCAAACAGGTCAAACCAGGTCTAAACCAGGTCTAAACCAGGTCCAAGCCAGTCCAAACCAGGTGTAAACCAGCTCTAAACCAGGTCTAAACCAGGAAACCAGGACTGAACCAGGACTGAACCAGGTCCAAACCAGGTCCAAACCAGGTCCAAACCAGGTCCAAACCAGGTCCAAACCAGGTCCAGGTCCAAACCAGGTCCAAACCAGGTCCAAACCAGGTCCAAACCAGGTCTAAACCAGGTCTAAACCAGGTCCAAACCAGGTCAGGTCCAAACCAGGTCCAAACCAGGTCCAAACCAGGTCCAAACCAGGTCAGGTCCAAACCAGGTCCAAACCAGGTCCAAACCAGGTCCAAACCAGGTCCAAACCAGGTCTAAACCAGGTCTAAACCAGTCTAAACCAGGTCTAAACCAGGTCCTAAACCAGGTCCAAACCAGGTCTAAACCAGGTCCAAACCAGGTCCAAACCACCAGGTCCAAACCAGGTCCAAACCAGGTCAGGTCAAACCACCAACCAGGTCCTAAACCAGGTCTCCAAACCAGGTCCTCAAACCAGGTCCAAACCAGGTCCAAACCAGGTCAAACCAGGTCCAAACCAGGTCCAACCAGGTCCAAACCAGGTCCAAACCAGGTCCAAACCAGGTCAAACCAGGTCTAAACCAGGTCCAAACCAGGTCCAAACCAGGTAAACCAAAACCAGGTCCTAAACCAGGTCCAAACCAGGTCCAAACCAGGTCAAACCAGGTCAAACCAGGTCCAAACCAGGTCCAAACCAGGTCCAAACCAGGTCTAAACCAGGTCCTAAACCAGGTCTCAAACCAGGTCCCAAACCAGGTCTAACAAAACCAGGTCCAAACCAGTCCAAACCAGGTCCTCCAAACCAGGTCCAAACCAGGTCCAAAACCAGGTCCAAACCAGGTCCAAACCAGGTCAAACCAGGTCCAAAACCAGGTCCAAACCAGGTCCAAACCAGGTCAAACCAGGTCCAAACCAGGTCCAAACCAGGTCTAAACCAGGTCCAAACCAGGTCCAAACCAGGTCTAAACCAGGCTAAAACCAGGTCCAAACCAGGTCCAAACCAGGTCAAACCAGGTCCAAACCAGGTCCAAACCAGGTCAGGTAAACCAGGTCTAAACCAGGTCCAAACCAGGTCCAAACCAGGTCCAAACCAGGTCCAAACCAGGTCAAACCAGGTCAAACCAGGTCCAAACCAGGTCCAAACCAGGTCTAAACCAGGTCCAAACCAGGTCCAAACCAGTAAACCAGTCCAAACCAGTCCAAACCAGGTCCAAACCAGGTCCAAACCAGTCCAAACCAGTCCAAACCAGTCCAAACCAGGTCCAAACAGGTCAAACCAGGTCCAAACCAGGTCCAAACCAGGTCCAAAACCAGGTCCAAACCAGGTCTAACCAGGTCTAAACCAGGTCTAAACCAGGTCTAAACCAGGTCCAAACCAAGTCCAAACCAGGTCCAAACCAGGTCAAACCAGGTCTAAACCAGGTCCAAACCAGGTCCAAAACAGGTCCAAACCAGGTCCAAAACCAGGTCTAAACCAGGTCAGGTCCAAACCAGGTCCAAACCAGGTCCAAACCAGGTCAACCAGGCTCCAAACCAGGTCCAAACCAGGTCCAAACCAGGTCCAAACCAGGTCCAAACCAGGTCTAAACCAGTCTAAACCAGGTCTAAACCAGGTCAAACCAGGTCTAAACCAGGTCCAAACCAGGTCCAAACCAGGTCTAAACCAGGTCTAAAACCAGGTCCCAAACCAGGTCCCAACCAGGTCCAAACCAGGTCTAAACCAGTCTAAACCAGTCTAAACCAGGTCCAACCAGGTCTAAACCAGTCCAAACCAGGTCTAAACCAGGGTCTAAACCAGGTCCAACCAGGTCCAAGCCAGGTCCAAACCAGGTGTAAACCAGCTCTAAACCAGGTCTAAACCAGGACAAACCAGGACCTGTCCAAACCAGGACTGAACCAGGTCCAAACCAGTCCAAACCAGGTCCAAACCAGGTCAAACCAGGTCCAAACCAGGTTCCAAACCAGGTCCAAACCAGGTCCAAACCAGGTCTAAACCAGGTCTAAACCAGGTCCAAACCAGGTCTAAACCAGGTCCAAACCAAACCAGGTCCAAACCAGGTCCAAACCAAAAGGTCTAAACCAGGTCCAAACCAGGTCAGGTCAAACCAGGTCCAAACCAGGTCCAAAACCAGTCTAAACCAGGTCCAAACCAGTCCAAACCAGGTCCAAACCAGGTCCAAACCAGGTCCAAACCAGGTCCAAACCAGGTCCAAACCAGGTCAAACCAGGTCTCCAAACCAGGTCCAAACCAGGTCCAAACCAGGTCTAAACCAGGTCTAAACCAGGTCAAAACCAGGTCCAAACCAGGTCCAAACCAGGTCCAAACCAGGTCCAAACCAGGTCTAAACCAGGTCAAACCAGGTCTAAACCAGGTCCCAAACCAGGTCCAAACCAGGTCCAAACCAGGTCCAAACCAGGTCCAAACCAGGTCTAAACCAGGTCTAAACCAGGTCCAAACCAGGTCCAAACCAGGTCCAAACCAGGTCCAAACCAGGTCTAAACCAGGTCCAAACCAGGTCCAAAACAGGTCCAAACCAGTCCAAAACCAGGTCTAAACCAGGTCAAACCAGGTCCAAACCAGGTCCAAACCAGGTCCAAACCAGGTCCCAAACCAGGTCTAACCAAAGTCCAAACCAGGTCCAAACCAGGTATAAACCAGGTCCAACCAGGTCTAAACAGGTCCAAACCAGGTCTAAACCAGGTCTAAACCAGGACTAAACCAGCACTGAACCAGGTCCAACCAGGTCCAAACCAGGTCCAAACCAGGTCTAAACCAGGTCTAAACCAGGACTAAACCAGGACTGAACCAGGTCCAAACCCAGGTCCAAACCAGGTCCAAACCAGGTCTAAAACCAGGTCCAAACCAGTCCAAAACCAGGTCCTAAACCAGGTCTAAACCAGTCTAAACCCAGGTCTGAACCAGGTCCGAACCAGGTCCCAACCAGGTCCCAACCAGGTCTAAACCAGGTCTAAACCAGGTCTAAACCAGGTTCTAAACCAGGTCTAAACCAGGTCTAACCAAACCAGGTCTAAACCAGGTCTAAACCAGGTCTAAACAGGTCCAGCCAGGTCCAAACCAGGTGTAAACCACTCTAAACAGGTCTAAACCAGGTGAAACCAGGACTAAACCAGGACTGAACCAGGTCTAAACCAGGTCTAAACCAGGTCTGAACCAGGTCCCAAGTCCAAACCAGGTCCAAACCAGGTCCAAACCAGGTCCAAACCAGGTCTAAACCAGGTCTAAACCAGGTCTAAACCAGGTCTGAACCAGGTCCCAACCAGGTCCCAACCAGTCCCAACCAGGTCCCAACCAGGACCGAACCAGGTCTAAACCAGGTCTAAACCAGTCTAAACCAGTCTAAAACCAAGTCTAAACCAGGTCTAAACCAGGTCTAACCAGTCTAAACCAGGTCCAAACCAGGTCTAAAACCAGGTCTAAACCAGGTCTAAACCAGGTCCAAGCCAGGTCCAAACCAGGTGTAAACCAGCTCTAAACCAGGTCTAAACCAGGACTGAACCAGGACTGAACCAGGACTGAACCAGGTCTGAACCAGCACTAAACCTGGACTAAACCAGGTCTAAACCAGGACTAAACCAGCACTAAACCAGGTCCAAACCAGGTCCAAACCAGGTCCAAACCAGGCCAAACCAGGTCTAAACCAGGTCTAAACCAGGACTAAACCAGGACTAAACCAGGTCCAAACCAGGTCCAAACCAGGTCTAAACCAAAACCAGGTCTAAACAGGTCCAAACCAGGTCCAAACCAGGTCCAAACCAGGTCTAAACCAGTCTAAACCAGGTCCAAACCAAACCAGTCCAAACCAGTCCAAACCAGTCCAAACCAGGTCCAAACCAGGTCTAAACCAGTCTAAACCAGGTCTAAACCAGGTCTGAACCAGGTCCCAACCAGGTCCCAACCAGGTCCCAACCAGGTCTAAACCAGGTCTAAACCCTAAAAGTCTAAAACCAGGTCTAAACCAGGTCTAAACCAGTCCAAACCAGTCTAAACCAGGTCTAAACCAGGACTAACCAGGTCCAAACCAGGTCCAACCAGGTGTAAACCAGCTCTAAACCAGGTCTAAACCAGGACTGAACCAGGACTGAACCAGGACTGAACCAGGTCCAAACCAGGTCCAAACCAGGTCTAAACCAGGTCCAAACCAGGTCCAAACCAGTCCAAACCAGGTCCAAACCAGTCTAAACCAGGTCTAAACCAGGTCTAAACCAGGTCTGAACCAGGTCCGAACCAGTCCCAACCAGTCCCAACCAGGTCCCAACCAGGACCAACCAGGTCTAAACCAGGTCTAAACCAGGTCTAAACCAGGTCTAAACCAAGTCTAAACCAGGTCTAAACCAGGTCTAAACCAGGTCCAAACCAGGTCTAAACCAGGTCTAAACCAGGTCTAAACCAGGTCCAAGCCAGGTCCAAACCAGGTGTAAACCAGCTCTAAACCAGGTCTAAACCAGGACTGAACCAGGACTGAACCAGGAACCAGGACTGAACCAGGTCTGAACCAGCACTAAACCTGGACTAAACCTGGACTAAACCAGGTCTAAACCTGTACTTAACCAGGTCTAAACCAGGACTAAACCTGGACTGAACCTGGACTGAACCTGGACTAAACCTGGACTAGACCTGGACTAAACCTGGACTAGACCTGGACTAGAGCTGGACTAAACCAGGACTAAACCAGGGCTAAACCTGGACTAAACCAGGACTGAACCAGGACTAAACCAGGACTAAACCTGAACTAAGCCTGGGCTAAACCAGGGCTAAACCTGGACTAGACCAGCACTAAACCTGGACTAGACCTGGACTAAACCTGGGCTAAACCTGGACTAAACCAGGTCTAAACCAGGACTAAACCTGGACTAAACCTGGACTGAACCTGGACTGAACCTGGACTAAACCTGGACTAGACCTGGACTAGGGCTGGACTAAACCAGGACTAAACCAGGTCTAAACCAGGACTGAACCAGAGCTGGAGAGTTACATTTTCAATCACAGATCTAAAAAATACAAAAAAGAGTGAATTAAACCTTACAATAAACTAAACCATAAATAGGGACTTGACCCTTTCTAAACTGTAGGTCTGACGTGGAACTAAACCCGGTTTAAACCATGAGTCTGCATTGCTCTGGATGCGTCAATTTCAAAATAAAGATTTTATAAAAGAAAACAGTATTAGCCTATTAAAATAAAACATGTCTCTGTCCGGAGTTATGAAACGATTGTATTTATGCTGAAAACACGATGGTGACTCGAGCTGATCTTCATCCCAGCCGCTTCTCACTCGGACCACGTTGCAGGGTCCGGGTTTGAAGGAGCCATCAGGACCACGTCTGCAAACAGCAGAGATGAGATCCTGTGGTCCCAAACCGGACTCTCCCCCCCGACCCCTGAAAATCTGTCCACATAAACAATGAACAGAACCGGTGACAAAGAGCAGCCCTGAGGAGTCCCCACAGGCACAGCCGGGCCCCCGAGCAAAGGGTCCTTTTTTATATATTTGTGAATGTTAAATGTATTTGTTCGTCTTATTTTGATAAAGAAAGAAAGAAAACAGGAAAAAAAATTAAAAAAGCTTTTGCATCTGTTCTCTGACAGTGTGTTTTCACAAGAGAGCTGTAGAGGGCGCTCTAGTGCCAAGTTACTCCGTTCTGCGCTAAGTGTACTGGAACATGTGACAGAATGATTCACGTTTACGTTTCGTGCTTTGCTTGTCTTGCCGCTCTCCGTCCGCCGTGCGCCGCGGCGGCTAATGGCGTCCCAGTTAGCGTTGTGTTTGTGGTAAACGTTTGAACCGAGCGCGGGCGCGTGTCACTGCATTTAGGCCTGCTTCACCGATGCCGCCGCTGTAGATCTGATGTAAGTGCAATCCAGAGAAGCCATGTTCGAGCACAGCTTTAATAAACAAACAGCTTCCTGATGTTCCGCCATCAAACGGAAAGAACACAACTGATTAAATGTATTCCAGCCTCAAGCGCGAGCACATCGTCAGAGCCACGCGTCTTTATTTAGTCTAAACAAAACAGTTCGTTTAGGAAATAGAGTTGTGTCATTCAAGTTCTCCTTTTTACACACTTATTTAGTTTTAAAGCAGATCGTTTTATATGATCAGAAGTTGGTGCCAAATATAACAGCTGCAATGGGAGTTTGAACCAACAACACTTCCTGTTTTACCCAGTCCATCGTTTGAATGTATATTTCACCAACACAAAGTCTCACAACAACAGAAACAGAGTCAAATCGATGGACGTCACTTATTATTGGTTCATTGTTATGTTATTGTCTGTATTTATTGCACAGAAGTCAAAGTCTGTGTTTGTTTTGTAAGAAGTCACGAGCTGGAATAGCAATAAAAGGCGTTTATTTCAGGAACTTGTATTTTGTGACAGAAAGAAGGAAAGTGCAGAATCAGAATCAGGACTAAATCAAGTCTAAACTAAAACTTAAAGGTGCACTATGTCACTTACCTGGCATTTTGTGTGTGCCATTATCTCTTAAAGGGGTTTTTGGAGGTGGGCGTGTGAGACGTGGCGTTGACTTAAAGGGGCTTTAGTAGAGGTGGCGTGTCTTAAAGGGGTTTTGGTACAAGTGGCATATCTTAAAAGGGGTTTTAGACCAGTTGGGCGTGTCTTAAAATGGGTTTTGATAAGGCTGGGCGTGTCTTAAAGGGTTTTGATACAGCTGGGCGTGTCTTAAAGGGTTTCGGTGCAGCTGGGCGTGTCTCACAGGGGTTTCGGTGCAGCTGGCGTGTGTCTTACAGGGGTTTCGGTGCAGCTGGGCGTGTCTTACAGGGTTTCGGTGCAGCTGGGCGTGTCTTACAGGGGTTTCGGGTGCAGCTGGGCGTGTTTACAGGGGTTTCGGTGCAGCTGGGCGTGTCTCACAGGGGTTTCGGTGCAGCTGGGCGTGTCTTACAGGGTTTCGGTGCTGCAGCTGGGCGTGTCTTTACAGGGGTTTCGGTGCAGCTGGGCGTGTCTTACAGGGGTTTTGATACAGCTGGGCGTGTCTTAAAGGGGTTTCGGTGCAGCTGGGCGTGTCTCACAGGGGTTTCGGTGCAGCTGGGCGTGTCTCACAGGGGTTTCGGTGCAGCTGGGCGTGTCTCACAGGGGTTTCGGTGAAGGTAGTGATGTGTTTGTGGGTAAAGTTCATCCCTCATTTGCATTTCTCTGACGTCGGTTGTATTTTGACCTTGTGGAACATGAAAAGGCGTCCGTACGGTCCACAACAAGAGTTCTTTTGTGTTCCAAGGACATTCACAGAACAAATATAAGCGCAGAACGTTTGTGAAGAGCATTCCTCTCGATGGATCTACGAGGAAACAACATTGACACTTCGGTATTTTGACATTCTCAAGGAAGTAAATGGAAGCGATGATGAATGTATTATTGAGCCGTGCGTTTGATCAGAAATGTATGAATGAATTACAACAGCTCCACAACATCACATGAAAGCTTTAGTGTTGATGTAATTATGAAGTAATAAATAGTGACTCAAATTGTTTAAAAAATAATAATAATTTAAATGAAGAAGTTCTTAATTTTGTTACTTAAAGCCCAAGTACGTAACTTTATAGCCACAAAATTAAACATAAGTGTGTGTGTGTTTTTTTTTTGTATCGTATTATTGCACTAAAATCTATTTAAAAAAACGATGTCCATCTCCACAAACCTGACTCGTACTTGACCTTGAGGAGCCTCTTCCTTCTGTTTTCCATGGAAATGTTGTTCCTTTAGCTACAATGTTCCACAGCATGGCATTAAACGTGCCTTTCTGCACGGAGAATGTTCCGAAGTGTGGCTTTAACTTTCTCTTTCCACAGAATTCTGCAGCAGGAGAGTTTCCACCTCCAGAAAGTTACACACTGTGCCTTTAAAAGTACAAATACAATATAAAAATCAGATAAAAAAATCTGCAAAACATTAGAAATATGTACATTTTGTGTAAAGTTTTTCAGACATATTGTTAAATATATTAATGGGATTTTTATAATTTGGAAAAATAATCTGGAATGTTTTCAAACGTTAAATGTTTTTTAATTTTCTGTCAAGAAATTTTTACTTAAGTACTTTCTACTTCCAGTCCAGTTACAAAATGTGGAGTAAAAAGTACAGATACAAGCTCTCAGGAATTAAAAGTCAAAAAGTATCAATTCTATATTTATTCATTTTTTCATCGTTTTTTTGTTGTTGTAAATAACGGAACAGGAAAAAAAATAATTAACAAAATTTATAAAACATGACACAGGGAGCGAGCAAAAAACACACAAGAAAACAGTAAAATAACACCCTTTTACAATGAAATAAAAATAAAAATGACGGCGGTTTCCACTCTGTACTTTTTACTTTTGTACCTTGTTGCTTCCCACTGTAATCGTGTATCAAATATTCTCTCTCTCTTAACGGCCCGGACCCCTGAATGTGATGAACCTGAGCAGAAAAGACCATCATAGACAAACTAAGCTCCAAGGACGCTGACACAAAGCGGTCATTGTACACACACACACACACACACACACACACACACACACACACACACAACACACACAGACACACACACACACACACACACACACACGCACACACACACACACACACACACACACACGCACACACACACACACACACACAGACGCACACACACACGCACACACGCACACGCACACACACGCACACACGCACGCTGTTCCGGTCACGTTCGATTCAGCCTTTTTCCGATCTGCGATTGACGGGAGAAGACGCGGCGCACCCCTCCCCCCCCACGTCAGCGCGAGACCCCGCCCCCTCCGGACCCTTTAAATGGACCTTAATACGAGTCAAAAGCAGCGACACTGGAGCAGCGCGACAGGTGAGACTTGACTGCGTCCGGGGGATGAAGCGCTGTTGCTTTGGTCATTTTCTGCAGGTTACGACGCCGTCTTGGTTCCGTTTTAACTTCATCAACGGTGGACTTTTTGGAAGCGTGTTGACCCTTTAAAACGCCCCGTTAAAGGGGGCAGAAGGAAGTGGACTTTGACCAATTTTCAAAGATGGTTTTTAGAAGCTGCACTTTTGAATTTCCAGTGGCATTTAGTTTGCGTTACTCTTTGAAAAAACAGAAATAAATGCTACTTTTGAGGCTTAAATGTTTAGGTAAAGTGTGTGACGCGGAGATGAAATTAAAAAACAAATGTGGGATCAACATTTCTTGTACGTTTTCATTCCGTAAAAACCTAAAAATCAGGCGTTTGCCGTTGTTAAAAATGCCAACTGTCTATTCTAATCCCCGACAAAGCAAAAAATAATATACTCCGATATTTCATTGGACAAAACCGCCTTGATTTTCCTCATTTTGTGACATTCTCGCTGTTTTTCTCACTGAAATCACGCCATGTTCCGCTTCACTTTTGTCTCCAAACTTTCCAAAGGTCGATTGGAGAAGCGTCTATTCCTGGCAAAGCTCCACTTATCGATGTGCGATATGATTTGTATTCTGTCCGTTTTTGTTACTGATTTGTGCAGGACACTCGGTGCGCCTCTCCTGCAGCTGAAGGTCTTTCGCCTGGGGTTCCTGTGTTCTTGGCGTTCTTGGCGTTCTTGGCGTTCTTGGCGTTCCTGTGGTCTTTAGCCTGGTGTCCTGTGTGCCTGACGTTCTTGGCGTTCCTGGCGTTGCCGTGGGCCTGACCCTGCCGTAGTCCTCCAGTCCCTTGGTCCTCGGTCCCAGCTGAGGATGTGGAGGTCGTGCCTGCTCCTCTGCTCTCTGTCTCTGCTGCGGTTCAGCTCGGCTCTGGTCCAGAACCTGCAGCTCGACCAGGGTCCGGGGGGAGCGCGCCTGGTCCACCCGCCCTTCCTCTCGGACGTGGGTCAGTGTCGTGATAGATACACCTGGAGTAAATCCTGTATTTGGTGTGAATATCTTGTAAATGAGCTGGTGTAATCCCTCATTCATCTCGGACAGTGGTAGAAAAGCTCTCAATTTGTTGTTTCGTCGACTTTCCAAATTCAAATAAAAAAATGATATAATGAAATGAAAAGATTCATTTTGACTTTGTGTTCAGAGCGAGCTCCAGCCTCTCTCTCCATGGACCTCCCGGATGAACCCATAGAAGACCACTTCCTGCTGGACACCGGCTCCTACGACGAGGTACGAGGTCAAACGAACTCTTTGTGAGGTCAAAACAGACTGAAGTGTTTGTGCTTAATGTCTCTCTCCACATGAACCTCTCAAAGTTAAACAGTGAGATAAAGTTACACTTTAGTGATCCTGCATTTGACCCTTCAACACCGCTGGGGTCAGCGCCCGGGACCAGGTCCAGATCTTGCACTGGTCTTGGTCCGGACTTTCGCTGCAGGATTTTATTGTGCATGTTTTGGGTTGATGGATGAAACTAGAAGAAACTCTCTGGGGGTCTTCGTCTGTGTTTTGTCCCATGAAAATGGAGCGTTTATGTGTGACGGCGTGACTGCAGATGTGCTGAGATCTTTATCCATCTGAATCCCCTGACGTGAAATAATCAGGCCAAACACCAGGAACAGGCCGTGCTGTTCTAGAGTATCATTCACCCTGGTGGTATCCTTCCGTAATGACAGAGTGAACTACGGATATATAGACTGTGTAAACTAGGGATATATAGACTGTGTAAACTAAGGATATATAGACTGTGTAAACTAGGGATATATAGACTGTGTAAACTAAGGATCTATAGACTGTGTAAACTAAGGATATATAGACTCTGTAAACTAGGGATATATAGACTGTGTAAACTAGGGATATATAGACTGTGTAAACTAAGAATATATAGACTGTGTAAACTAGGGATATATAGACTGTGTAAACTAAGGATATATAGACTATGTAAACTAGGGATATATAGACTGTGTAAACTAAGGATATATAGACTATGTAAACTAAGGATATATAGACTGTGTAAACTAAGAATGTATAGACTATGTAAACTAAGGATATATAGACTGTGTAAACTAAGAATGTATAGACTATGTAAACTAAGGATATATAGACTGTGTAAACTAAGAATATATATACTGTGTAAACTAAGAATATATAGACTATGTAAACTAAGGATATATAGACTGTGTAAACTAAGGATATATAGACTGTGTAAACTAAGAATATATAGACTATGTAAGCTAAGGATATATAGACTACGTAATAGATGACAATGGTTTGACGCATTGACAAAATAATGGCTGAAAAATGATAATTAGTTGCAGTTGAGCAGCCCACAGAGTAGAATCTGAACATGTGCAGCACCAGAACGTTGTGAGGCGTGACTTTAATGTGGCCACCCCCCTCTCTCCCCCTCTCTCCCCCCTCTCTCCCCCCCTCAGGACCCGGGTTCCTCGCTGCAGCTCTCGGGACGCTCCATGCGAGGTCCTCGCCGCTGCATCCTCCACCAGCAGTCGTGTCTGGCCGTTCCCAAACTGCCGTGCTGCGACCCGTGCGACCAGTGCTACTGCCGCTTCTTCAACGCCTTCTGCTACTGTCGACGGGTGGGCCACGCCTGCTCACCGCGCGGCCAATGACCCCGGGTGGGCCGCGCCTGCTCGCCCATGACCCTGTGACCCCTGTGACACCCGTGACCCAGACGGGGGCTCTGAGACGGACTGGACTTTCATCTGTATTTAGTGTTTAAGTTGTGGATTAATAAAGTGCTGAAGAATGCTCGTTTGTGTTGCTTTACTGGGCTAAAGTGTGTGGAGACATCTGCAGGTCGTCAGGGAGATGTTACTGCTCTGTCTGGAAGGTTCCACACTATGTTTGCCAAGTGATTAAATAATTAAAATGAAGCCTATTTTGTATTTTGTAATGATATAATACCTGACGATCCAGCTTCTCCAACATTCTGTCCAAACGCAGAAGGGTCTGGAATCGGACCATAGGGGGCAGCAAATAAACTCTCCGATCGTGGGCCGGTCCAACCACCGCCGCTCGTTTGTGTCACGTGACTCTCAAACACGGAAGACGTCTCCTGTCAAATATTTTTAACTATTTACCTCAGGTTTACAGAGTTAGTAGTGCAGAGCATTTCAGTTTATTGTCCTGAGGGCCAGATTTCTCGGGGGGCCGTGGCCTCTGGGCCGGATAGGCTAATAACCAGGTCGGAACCAAGACTGACCCAGAATCAAACCAGGTCTAAACCAGGTTTATGCTTGTATTAACCCAGAATTAAACCAGAAAACAAGGAAAAAAATACGTTTTCATATTTGGAAGATGGGTCATGGGCCGGATCAGATCATTTGGCGGGCCTGTTCCGGCCCCTGGGCCTTAAGTTGAATACCCCTGGTTAGTGAAGTTTCTCAGTCCTCTGTGTTATTGCCATTTGATTTTTTTCCTCAAGAGCCTCCATGTTTGTTTAGACACAAACGGACAGTGCGCTTCTCTGATTGGTTAATCCGTCTGTCCGCCACGCCCTTTGGCAATCGGAGCGGCTGGAGATTTTCACAGCGTGTGGTCTCTCGGCGGGTGCGTTATTGTATTACTGCCTGGATTTGGATCAAAACTAAAATCACTCTTTCACGACAGCGGTGGAATTTCATCTACATTTCATCTTTTTGTCCAATTTTAAACTCAAATTAATGTTCTATAGACGTTTTGCAGTGATTGAGTGGAAGTAAAGTAAAGCATGTAAACCATTCTGATCTTATTCAATCAACCCAACTTTTTATTCATGCCGTATTATTATTCTTTCTTATATTTTGCTATTGTATTTGTTGTTTCAAGTTGCACCTTTTCCCCAAAGAACGTTCCCAGTTTGTGAATCTGTCTTTTGTCGCTGACACTGGCAATAAACCCTTTTTCTGAGTCTGATGAAAACACGAAACAGGATGAAGAGTTGGCAGTGGTTTATTGTCGGGGGGTTTAGTTGCTGGTCATGGTCTGGTCCATCCAGGCGCGGAGCTCGGTGACGCGGGCGTACACTCCGGGCATGTTCGTGGCGCACCTGCCGCTGCCCCAGGACACGATGCCCACCAGGGTCCAGGCGCCGGACTTCTGACAGACCAGGGGACCGCCGGAGTCTCCCTGCAAACACACACGACACGGGGGTCAGCCACAGGCACGTGCGCAGCCACAAGGGGGCGGCGCTGAAGGACAACTCAAGCGTTTAGGGAGAAGATAAGTTAAAATACGTGTTGTTTCGGTTTTTGGCTCAAATTTCACCAGGAAATAACTAAATTGTTCAATATCCTAAAGATGTTTCATTATTTCGTTGAATCAATCCGCATTTAAATTGGACGTTGTCACTTTAAGGCCGTTTTAATGCATTTTCCTCCCACAGAAACATAAAGATCTGTCTACAAACTTGAACCGATCAAGAGTTTGGCCGATCGCACAGAAGGATTTGTCGATATCTAATTCTAAGCCTGATTAATTCAAGTTTTAACACAACAAAAAAGAGGTGAAATTTGAATATTTTTACACCTATTTTGAGTAAGAACTAGTTTAAAATTCCAATGCTAAATAGCGTTTGGCCTTTTGGTTCACACTTGACAAAAGACTGAAACACGAACCGCTAAACCAATTTCAGAATCAAATACATTTCAGAACATGTTTGCAGCGTCAGCAACTTTTTCAAGTGTTCAATCCCATAATTATTAGATTTTCAGATCTTGGAGACATAATATTTCTCAATAAATGTTTTTATTTATTATTCAAAGCAAATAATTTAGATTTAATGATGAATCATTTCAGTCATATCAGACAGTAGACATGAAATATTCATTTAAAAAAATGTAGTTCTACAGTGTTGTATTTTGTGTCTTTTTGTATCTTCACTATTCAAAGTATTTGTAATATTTAAGTTAGTAGTAATAGTGTTATAGTTGGTTCTCTTCTGCTGTTGTGAGACAAATAAAGGTTCCACCACTTTTTTTTAGTACACGTCGTAAAAACGGAACAAAAATCACTCCAGAACAACAATAAGGCGTAGTACTGTACCATGCAGGAGGAGGCGCCAGAGGCTCCGGCGCAGATCATCAGGTCGGTGATCTTGCTGCCCCAGAAACGACGGCAATCATCGTTAGTGAGCAGAGGCAGAGCGGCCTGCTGCAGGAGCGCGGGCGTGTCGGGGGCTGCAACGACAACAAGTACAAGTACTGTGAAGGAAAAGTATCTGGTTATTGCTCAATCTGCTTTCTGATTGGGTAATGGCTCGAGGACTGTAAACATAAACAACTTTTGTAATTGTGAATAAAGCTGTGATACAATTGTGATCAGTCAAATCAGTATTGGTGTCGTATGTGTGTGGACACAGCTGTAAAGAGGCACTATGTCACTTTTCTGGTGGAGATCCGCTACCTGCTCGTCTCCATGGAAACGCTGCTTTGCCAGGAACGTTCCAAAGGCATTAATCGTTTGTTTGCTTTGCTAAAAAAACAAATCTTGAATAACATGTAAGATGGACTCGCCTCTCCATAGATCTGACTTGTAACTTCATGGAGGAGGTACGTTTCATGCCATACTGTGGAACATTCTAGCTCAAGCAATAGCATCTCCATGTAGAAAAGCAGATGGCCTTTACATTTAAGCTCTGTGATAAAGTGCCATATGTTTCGTCACGTTACAGTCGTTGTGGTGCCATGGTTACCGTTGTAGCGGGTGAGTCCCCAGCCGCTGGTCACACACTTCATGCCCCCGGGGAAGTTGTCCCCGGTCTCGGCCACACACACGGGAGACACTCTGGGGTTGATCTGAGCAGGAGACGCCAGTTTGATCAGCAGGATGTCGTTGTTGATGGTGAAGCCGTTGTATTTGGGGTGTTTGAAGACCTGCACAGAGAGGCGGAGTCAGAGGAGTAGAGGCGGAGTAGAGGCGGAGTCAGAGGAGGAGTTAGAGGAGGAGTAAAGCAGGTCACTAGTCCCAGTAGCAGAAGTATCGTGTACCTGTCCCACTTTCATGACCTGGATGCTCTCAGAGTTGGAGGAGCGGTCGTGCTCTCCCAGGATCACACGGTGAGACGTCCTACAGGAAACAGCAGTTTGGAGCGTTACAGTTTCACGTGTTTCCACCGTCTTACGCTCAAGGAAAGGACTGGGCCACATAGGCTGCTGTCTAGGGCCTCGCCAGCAGGGGGCCACAGGGAGTGCCTCTGATCCACCAGGTCCAACACTTTACTAATATCAAAGGCCCTTTTGAGACCCCGCCCCCCTGGGCCGGATGGAAATAAGCCTTTGGCTACAGTCCAGTTAATATCATCATCAGCATAATGTCATTGATATGCAAATTAATATGCAAATAAAATAAGCCTAATTGGGTTGATAACAATATATTTTTAAAACCCATCTTGGCCCTAAAATGTAGAAATTCTTCATGTTTACAGTTTTCCTCGAGGGGGACCCCCAGACCCCCCCCAGACCCCCCAGACTGTTATTATATTTCTTTAAAAAAACATCAGAAACTTCATAAACATTTTCATAAACTCTCGACCGGGGCCTGGAACCCAAGGGCCCAGGCTCTAAAGGAGACCTGGTCTTGTGTTTGAACTGACCTGACGTTGCAGTGGGCGGCGGTCACCACCCAGTTCTCGTTGACGAGGGAACCACCACAGAAGTGGAAGCCAGTGTAGTCCTGGAGAGAGGAGATGTTTACAGAAGACCAAAGTATTCACATCTATTTACAGAATATTTACGTCCGGGATAAGAAGAGAGGGAGGGACAAACGAGAGAGACAAGAGAGAGCGAGGCGGGGGGAAGAACGAAGGAGAGAGAGGGGGGAAACGAGAGAGAGACAAGAGAGCGAGGGGGGGGAGACAGAAGGAGAGAAGAGGGGAAAGAGAGAGAGGACAAGAGAGCGAGGGAAGGGGGAGAGACAGAAGGAGAGAGAGGGGGGAAGAGAGAGAGACAAGAGAGAGCGAGGGCGGGGGGAGACAGAAGGAGAGAGAGGGGGGAAGAGAGAGAGACAGAGAGCGGGAAGGGGGAGACAGAAGGGAGAGAGGGGCAGAAAGGGAGGAGAGACAAGAGAGCGAGGCGGGGGGAGACAGAAGGAGAGAGAGGGCAGAAAGGGAGAGAGACAAGAGAGCGAGGCGGGGGAGACAGAAGGAGAGAGAGGGGGAAAGAGAGAGAGACAAGAGACGAGGGCGGGGGGAGACAGAAGGAGATGAGGGGGAAAGGAGAGAGACAAGAGAGGAGAGAGAGGGAGGGAGGGGGAAGAGAGAGAGACAACGAGACGCGAGGCGGGGGAGACAGAAGGAGAGAGAGGGGGGAAAGAGAGAGAGACAAGAGAGCGAGGGCGGGGGGAGACAGAAGGAGAGAGAGGGGGAAAGAGAGAGAGACAAGAGAGCGAGGGAGGGGGAGGACAGAAGGAGGGAGAGCGGGGAAGAGAGAGAGACAATGAGAGCGAGGGAGGGGAAGAGAGACAGAAGGAGAGAGGGGGGAAAGAGAGAGAGACAAGAGAGCGAGGGAAGGGGGAGACAGAAGGAGAGAGAGGGGCAGAAAGGGGAGAGGGGGAAAGAGAGCGAGGGAGAGAGGGGGAAAGAGATGAAGGGAGAGAGGAGAGAAAGGGCAGGAAGAGCGAGGGGAGAGAGGGGGGAAAGAGTGAAACGACTAAATTCAGTTCAAACTATGTCTGTTCAAGTTTTCTATACAATATTAATCAAATTCAACAAAAAATTGCATTAAAAATGAACACCTAACTGGTACTCTGAGTAGTATTTTTTATTTTAAGGTAACATTTTTTATAATGAATTAATTGAACATATTTGGCATCTGTACTTGTACTTGTTGTAAGGGTTAGTAACTGTACGTTTACTTGAGCACAAACTTCTGACAGCAGCGTTTGTATTGATCGTTCTGTTCGTGAATGAGCGTTTTGGGGCGTGTCTTCTCACCTGGAGCGACACCTGCCAGGGCCAGGAGTGGGGCACGGCCTCCTCTCCGTTCACGATGCGGGAGTAGCCGGTGATGACGGGGGGAATGGCGGGACTTCCACACCCTACGCGACGGAAAAGGACATGTTTAAGTGAACTGCCTCGCACGCAGACCGCCGTTTTCAGCTCACACTTTTGAACATTTACGCTGGACGCCAAAAAAAAACCTATATATCCAATGTATTATGATTATTATTACTATTATCACGCCTCAAACACAGAAGAAACATGTCTGCCTCAAAACTCCTACCATGGGCACAGTAAATGGATACCTTTGGAGCATACGTTTGGCAGCAGGGATAAAGGACATTACAAGGACTGGACCGAAATTGTACTAAACATCAGACAAATGGAAAAAATGACATTCAGACTAAATTTGGAAATGGGCAAATTGTATAAACTTTGTACTAAATGGGACTTGGGACTATTGGACGTACTTGTGCCTTAATTTTATTTATCATTATTTGTCATAATTTATTTTTCTATTATTATTATTATTATTATTATTATTATTATTATTATTATTATTATTATTATAATATCATTTTATCAATATTTATTATATTATATTTTTTTCTGATTCTTGTTCTTGTGTTTGTTTTATAAAAAAGAAACCACTACTCTGAGTAAGCTAATGATGAGGGAACACCTAACGAGAAAAAAAACACCAATATAAAAGTCCGTTTTGCATAATATAATCTCCTTTAAATGTAAGGCAAGGCAAGTTTATTTGTAGAGCACAATTCGTACACAAGGCAATTCAAAGTGCTCCAGTCTAACACTAAACACAGATAAAACAGTTACAATGTACTTTTCAAATAAAAAAACTCAAAATATACCCCCTAATATTTTTACGGCAGGCCATATGATTAGGAATGTGGAGGAGGTAAAATACCTCGGGGTAATCCTGGATTCCACACTTAATTTTAAACAACACATTAAAAAAGTTTGTCATGTTTTAAAATTTAATATATTTAATTTTAAACAAATCAGGAGTTCTTTATCCCTAGAAGCTGCACAAACATATTTTAACGCTATGATCATATCTCACATTTCTTACTGTATATCCTCATGGTCTCAGGCCAAACAGACAGTTGTTAAGCCCCTCAGACCCCTGCATAATCGGGCTCTAAAAATTCTGGATAAAAAACCCCAAAGGCACCATCACTGTCATGTACTTATAAAATACAAATTGCTTAGCTTTGAAAATCTGATCAACTACTCCAATATTCGTCTGGTTCATAAGATCTTACATGACGCTGCCCCGCCCCCTCTACAGACATATGTCCAGCCTCGCGCTCGGCCCACCAGAGTGCTGAGGTCCGTTTCGAGGGGAGACTGCGATCTCCCCAAAAGGAGAACTGCCTTCTCCCAATCAGCTTTTTCTTATAAAGCTGTGACGGAGCGGAACAGATCCTGAGTCACATCAAAGACATGGCTGACTTTCTATCGTTTTCTGGAGCTGTAAAAAGCTCCTGGACAGTCAGTCCTGCTCGCACTAATACCGGACGGTAGTCGGCCAACAGACGATACCCTCGTGGGTATCTTCTGTTGGCAATGGCCCTCAAAACAATAGTACAAATCAGGTATGAGGCTTTTTATAAGTAAGAAAGTAATGTATTTATGTTTTGTATTGCACTTTATTGTATTTTGCACTGCATCTTATACTGTGAGGACTGGAATTAGTATTTGTTTACATTTTAACATTTTATTGTACTGTATTTTATATAGAGAGGATTGGAGATTGTATTTGTATTTGCACTTTATTGTTTCATTGTACTGTATTTTAGATTGTGAGGTCTGGAGATAAGCACTTATATTTGTATTGCACTTTATACTTGTTGTAATGTATTTTTGTGGGACTGCAGATGGAAATTAGCTTGAAGCTAAATCTGGTGCAGACATATTTTTAATGAAACTGCACATTGTCCTAATAAACTAAACTGAAACTGAAACTGAAACAACAGGAAAAAATGCATTAAAATCACAAAGACATGGCAGAAATCACAAGACCTTAAGTTCTGTTCATTCAATTCAACACTTTTGCTGACATGAATCTTACATTCTGTCCGTGCTTAGTGATCCGCCAGATGGAAAACCAGATCTATTGGCCCACACTGGCCCACACTGGCCCACACTGGCCCACACTGGCCCACACTGGCCCACACTGGCCCACACTGCCCACACTCCAGACACTCTGTCCCATATTTATTGGACATTGCCAGCGTAACAGACGTCTCCGGGACGGGCACGTCGCTTTCAGATTGATTCTGTCCCATGTTTGACCGTCCCTAGAGGTCAGCGCGCTCTCTGCACACGTCTGTACAGAGCGTATGTATCTTTTACGTCGACGCTCCACCTTATGTGGCGCTTTTGTATCTTTAACGACGGACCCCGTTTCGTCGGCCCCTCCCTAGATTTATCTTTCGCTAAATTAATTGTCCCAGACAAAACTCGACCAAAGCTTTTAGTGTTAAAACTGGCTCTTGGTCAGTGGGTCTGTGCGCCAGGCTCTTCTGGACTTTGTAGTGGCCTTAGTGCCAACTGACAATCTAACCAGCGTGTGTTCTGACCCTCTCCCCAGACACCTCCTATGAGGCTGCGCTTGGACACCGGCACAATGGACTATTGTGTCGAGTGAATTATTTACATGTTCAATGTAATTGTAAAGAATTTCCTGAAGAAAAACGTTTAATTTTAAGACATTTAAAGGTGCTATTTTCAGGCTTTCCGTCAAATAGTTTCAGGCTTCAAAGAGAAGAGTGCAAGAGATGTAACTTTGCTTCTTGCTGAGTGGTGTCTCTTTTGGGTCTCATTTATAAAGCATGTTTACATGCAAAAATGTTGAGTGCCTGTGTGACTTTCTGTGTTAAAGTCACAGATATTGCTCAATACTAAAATTTTGACAATAAACTGACATTTTCAACGCAAAATAACTGCAGTTTGTACATCGTGGTTATTCTGGTTTGATAACGGAAACGGCAAAAACGTTCAGGGAAACGTCAAGGCAAATATGAACGACGTGCCGAATGTCTAAGGCGGAGCAGTAATATCTTCAAGGCGACGAGTGGGCGGTGTAAAAGTTCCGCAGTGCGGCTTTAACGTGGGTGTGTTTGAGTCTCACCGTAGGCGGCGCCGGCGAAGGCGAGGCAAGACAGGATCCACAGGAAGGCCATGGCTCGATCATGACCTCCACCAGAACGCCACCGCTTTTTATGCGTCCCGTCTGTCCCGGAGCGGCGCTGTGATTGGCCGAGAGGAGAGTCCAGCAGGGTGAGACGGAGACACAGGTGTGAGGTGAGACGGCGCCACCTGTGGCTGAGGACAAACGTTAATCATTCACGCAGACACAGTCTCAGAACTAAATCTGGACTAAACTCAGAACTAAACCTAGACTAAACCTAGACAAAACCAGATTAAACTCAGAACTAAACCTGGACTAAACCTAGACAAAACCCAGATTAAACTCAGAATAAACCTGGACTAAACCTGGACAAAACCCAGATTAAACTCAGAACTAAACCTGGACTAAACCTGGACAAAACCCAGATTAAACTCAGAACTAAACCTGGACTAAACCTAAACCCAGATTAAACTCAGAACTAAACTAGAAACTGACTAAACTCTAAACTAAACCTAGACTAAACTAAACTAAACCTAAACTAAACCTAAACTAAACTAAACTAAACCTGGACTAAACTGGACTAAACCTGGACTAAACCCTGACTAAACTCAGAATAAACTAAACAACCTAAACTAAACCTAAACAACCTAAACTAAACCTGGAAAAACCCAGATTAAACTCAGAAAACCTAGATTAAACTCAGAACTAAACCTAGAAAAACTAAACCTACTAAACTAAACTAAACCTAAACTAAACCTAAACTAAACCTGGACTAAACCTGGACTAAACCTGGACTAAACCCTGACTAAACTCAGAACTAAACTAAACTAAACCTAAAACTAAACCTAAACTAAACCTGGACTAAAACCTGACTAAACCGAGAACTAAACCTAGACTAAACCTAGACTAAACTGACTAAACCTGGACTAACCTGGACTAAAACTGGACTAAACCTGAACTAAACTAAACTAAACCTAAACCTAAACTAAACCTAAACTAAACCTAAACTAAACTAAACTAACTAAACTAAACCTGGACTAAACCTGGAATTTCGAAGGTAGAAATGTGAGTTAATGTGCTTTTCTGACAAAAGCTTGCGCCGTGATGGAATTAGGTTCAAAGTGGTTGAAATCGCATTTTCTACGACTCATCAATGACATCAAACACGACGAATTATTCAACTGGAAACTTAATGAAGACAATCATGAGGTCAAAAGGTCAGGTATTTGACCCGCAGAAAAAGGAGTTTCAGAGAGAAACCAGAGAGACCTGAGAGAGACCCTGAGAGACCTGAGAGACCCGAGAGACCCGAGAGACCCGAGAGACCCGAGAGACCCGAGAGACCTGAGAGACCTGAGAGACCTGAAAGACCAGAGAGAGAGAGAGAGAGACCCGAGAGACCCGAGAGACCGAGAGAAGAGAGGACCGAGAGACCTGAGAGACCGAGAGACCAGAGAAACCTGAGAAGACCAGAGAGACCAGAGAGACTGAGAGACCTGAGAGACTAGAGAGACCAGAGAGACCGAGAGACCGAGAGACCCGAGAGACCCGAGAGACCCGAGAGACCCGAGAGACCTGAGAGACCCGAGAGACTGAGAGACTGAAAGACCAGAGAAACCTGAAGACCAGAGAGACCAGAGAGACCTGAGAGACTGAGAGACTAGAGAGACCAGAGAGACCCCGAGAGACCCGAGAGACCGAGAGACCGAGAGACCCGAGAGACCGAGAGACCTGAGAGACCGAGAGACCGAGAGACCTGAGAGACCTGAGAGACCAGAGAGACCAGAGAGACCAGAGAGACCGAAGACTGAGACCTGAGAGACCTGAGAGAACCGAGACCTGAAAGACCAGAGAGACCTGAGAGACTGAGAGACCAGAGAGACCTGAAAGACCAGAGAGACACCTGAGAGACCTGGGAGACCTGAAAGACCAGAGAGACCCGAGAGACCCGAGAGACCAGAGAAGACCTGAAGACCAGAGAGACCAGAGAGACCTGAGAGAGACCTGAGAGACCTGAGAGACAGAGAGAGAGACCTGAAGAGACCAGAGAAGACCAGAGAGACCAGAGAGACCTGAGAGACCTGAGAGACAGAGAGACCTGAGAGACCTGAAGAGACCTGAGAGACCAGAGAGACCCTGAAGACCCGAGAGAGAGACCAGAGAAGACCAGAGAGACCCGAGAGACCGAGAGACCGAGACCAGAGAGACCTGAGAGACCTGAGAGACCTGAAAGACCTGAAAGACCCGAGAGAGAGAGACCCGAGAGACCGAGAGACCTGAGAGACCTGAGAGACCAGAGAGACCAGAGAGAACCAGAGAGACCTGAGAGACCAGAGAGACCTGAAAGACCAGAGAGACCTGAGAAGACCTGAGAGACCTGAAAGAGACCAGAGAGACGAGAGACCCGAGAGACCAGAGAGACCAGACAGAGAGACGAGAGACCTGAGAGAGACCTGAGAGAGAGAGACCAGAGAAGACCAGAGAGACCAGAGAGACCAGAGAGAGAGACCTGAGAGACCTGAGACCTGAGACCTGAAAGACCGAGAGAGAGACCTGAGAGACCTGAGAGACCTGAAGACCAGAGAGACCAGAGAGACCGAGAGACCGAGAGACCTGAGAGACCAGAGACCAGAGAGAGACCAGAGAGAGACCAGAGAGACCGAGAGACCCGAGAGACCGAGAGAGACCAGAGAGACCGGAGACCAGAGAGACCAGAGAGACCTGAAGACCAGAGAGACCAGAGAGACCAGAGAGACCAGAGAGACCGAGAGACCCGAGAGACCAGAGGGACCGAGAGACCTGAGAGACCAGAGAGACCTGAGAGACCAGAGAGACCTGAGAGACCAGAGAGACCAGAGAGACCAGAGAGACAGAGAGACAGAGACAGAGAGACAGAGAAGAGCCAGAGAGACCTGAGAGACCAGAGAGACCAGAGAGACCAGAGAGACCTGAAAGACCAGAGAGAGCAGAGAGACGACAGAAGCAACGCTTTGTCGTCCATTGTGACACTTACTGACAGAGAGTTTATAAAAACGTAAACTTCGGAGCCAGGCCAGTTACACTCATTTACTGTTCCAAATGGGACGGTTTAGCCCAGTTAAAACGATCAAATTAACATATATATTGGTAATAAAGGTACTTAAAATATTAGTGGCAGAACATGATTGTTACTACTGAGAGTAGGACTCGTTTTTCATGCTATTGTCCATTTTATTGTTCATTTTATAATATAAACTTTACAGTGTAGTACACGTTAGTGGCCACTAGAGGGCATCTGATCACGACATGAAATATGGGGAAACTTGCTGCTGTAAACTGCTGTAACTAACTCTGTACGTTGTAGCTGAAACACGACTTTTGGTGGAAATGACAATGCACTGTGGGAGAATGTCCTGGTGTGTTTCTGTTTCTATGGTAATCATGCACAGTATTGGCATGACATCATCACTTAAGAAGCCCAGTCTTGCTTCTCTGTCATGGTCCAACATGAGGAGCCGTTATAATAAACTTTAGGATGAAAAGTCTGATCATTTCTTGTGCCCTAACGCTCTGGTCAAATGCAACGAGGAGAAATCCCCTAAACTGCGGGTTTTTGGATTCTGTTTTCTGTTTATTCGGAGGAGTTTATGGATTCGAGACAGATGCCACCTCCACTGACCTTCAGCGAGCGTGAAAACCGCTCTCTGTGCCAGAAACGGAACAAACAACAAGCACATTTCATTTTCATTTAATTTGCAGCAGAAGACACTGAAAGTTAAATCAAGGGGAAAAAAATACAGAGTTAATACTTAATCAGTGATGGAAGGTGAGCGCTTGTATCATTTAAAAGGCCATAAAATAAAGCAGGAAATCACAGAAAAACAGTGGTGCAGTGTCAAACTTATATATTATGAGAATTTTACAGCTATGAGCACAACAGAAACACGTATCTGAAGCAGCCACGCAAAGGTTTTCTGATGGCAAAAACGTAGCCGCAGTTGTGTTTAGCGCCATTCACACTTGTGTCACACGAGCTTGTCTTCTTTGCTCCTTCTCTGAGCCTCAGAAAAACACCCAGTTTAAAATTTTCCAGATTTCTTTGGTCAAATGTAGAGATCTGGAGGTTTTCTGTGCTGTTTTTAACTCCATAAATCATCACAGACTCAAATCACCTTCATTACAACTGTGTGTTCGCCTTAGCATGTCGGGGCAAGCTAGCTTTTGTTTATTCCCCCTACATAATTCCCTCTGCTGCCAGTAGATGGAGCGCTAACTGAGAGAAAGTCATATGTGGTTTTAAGTTCAAACATTATTTTAAGGTCCAAAAGGAAAGGAACAAGAGACGATTCAAAGGACAAGAACAAAGCAAATGTGTGTCTGAAATGGTACAACGTTCAGCGACCAAACACAGGGACATCCATCCGAGTAACATTTTTGGAGCACTAATTATACACACAAACACTTCAAAATGTTTAATGATGTTAAAAATAAAGCCATGTCCAATCATCTAAATGTGAAACAAAGAGTTCTAATGAAACAGGAGCAGAACAAAGACAATATGAGAGCGAAGGGTCTCAAGGGTTTAAATCTTGGACACACAATCTGAAACAAGAACAACAACACAACAGCACTTCTCGTTCTTTCTTTACTGTTTTTTTTTCTTTCTTTACTTGTTTTTCATTCTTCCTTTCTTGTTTTTTATTCTCTTTTCCTTTATTGTTTTTCGTTCTTTCGTTCTTGTTTTTCATTCTTTCTTCATGATTTTAGATATTAAGAATGATGGTGTTTTCACGTTGTTGCTGGAGAAAACTGAACTTTCTTTTCTGTGAATGGCAAGTTTTGTGTGAATGTGGCGAGATTTGTGTGAATGTGGCGAGTTTTGGCGAGTTTTGTGAATGTGGCGAGTTTTGGCGAGTTTTGAGTGAATGTGGCGAGTTTTGGCGAGTTTTGAGTGAATGTGGCGAGTTTTGTGTGAATATGGCAAGTTTTGTGTGAATGTGGCGAGTTTTGGCGAGTTTTGTGTGAATGTGGCGAGATTTGTGTGAATGTGGCGAGTTTTGGCGAGTTTTGAGTGAATGTGGCGAGTTTTGGCGAGTTTTGAGTGATGTGGCGAGTTTTGGTGTGAATATGGCGAGTTTTGTGTGAATGTGGCGAGTTTTGGCGAGTTTCGAGTGAATGTGGCAAGTTTTGTGTGAATATGGCGAGTTTTGTGTAAATGTGGTGAGTTTTGGCGAGTTTCGTGTGAATGTGGCGAGTTTTGGCGAGTTTTTTGCCGAGGGGGGCAGGGCCTAGTGGTAAGGCCATGTCTTATTGGTTGGCAATTGAAAATGAGCACATGCATTTTGCTCAGTTCTTTCTCACAGTTAGGCCTCCTGGTGGCCAAAAGAATAAAAAATAATAACACTATAATTTATTGCAAAGGTTTATTTTGTTGAAGATGTATTCTAACCGACCAGATGTGATAAGGGTCTGCTCATGATAATGAGCTGAAAGATCTGAATATTCTTCAAACATATAACATGACTCTCTTGTGCATTTTGTGTCACAGTGAAAACAATGGGCTCTTTAAAAGGTGAGACCACATCAGTCCAGGCCTATGTTACTGTGAGTGTTTTTGATAGAACTTTACTACAATTACCAGAGTTAGTAGGAACCCCCAAAAGTGCACCAAATTACTGGAAATGTGATTTTCTATATTTAAACTCCAAAAGCAAACATTCTCGTCTCGTTGCCGCGGTTGCTTCCCTGCTGTAATGATGTCCTCTACACATTTAATCACATGTGCAGGAGCTTTATTGTGGAACCTTGTTACTGAAGTGACAGAAAATGAAGACAAAAGGAGAGTCAAATTGGATCTGAACAGAACTTTATTGCGTTTCATGTTCCGGTGGTGGCTCGGGTGTTGTCGCTCACTCCCTCTAGATCTCGCGCGCTCCTGGTTTAGTTGGAGGCCAGAATCTGGTCGACCCAGCTCCTGAGCTCGGTGACGCGGGCGTAGACGGCGGGCGTGGTGGTGGAGCACCTGCTGCTGCCCCAGGACACGATACCGACCAGGGTCCAGGCATTATCCTTCTCGCAGACCAGAGGACCACCAGAGTCGCCCTGCGGAGAGAGACACATGAGTGACATCAGGGCTTCACCTCAATGCAGACTTTTAATCTGTGGGCCCACGTTTTCTGATGTTCGAATGGAACAAGGCGGCTGGAGCTCTGAGGCTTGTTCTTTCTCGCAGTAAATGCAATCTTGATTTATTATATAGTTTTATCTTATTATTATAGTTTATAATTTTTTCAATCGACTAGTTAAACGATGATTTCTACTGCACACTGAGACTTTTAAAACTACATTTTAAAAGCAAATAAAGGTTGAAATATGGTGACGGAAGACTTCTAGATAGAGAACATTTACATTTTGATTCCATAACACTGCAATCTTGTTAGAAAGAGTTTTAAATGTTAGTATCGGGACAAGACTAGCCCATAATAAGTTCTCTGTTCATGGTTAGTTCTTGTGCTCTGAATGACGCTGCGCTGCTCATGGGTTTCAAAAGATATAATATTGATATTCATGGCTGCGGCCCTTTCTGAAGGCCATGGACTCGCGCCGCTGTTTGGGCCCTCACCATGCAGGAGGTGGCTCCAGCTCCTCCAGCGCAGATCATCACGCCGGAGATGTTGCTGCCCCAGTGTTTCTTGCACTGGTCGTTGGAGAGCAGAGGCAGAGCGGCCTGCTGCAGCAGGTTCGGGGTGCTGGGAGCTGCAACACAACGTATGTTTACACCACCTTCACATGTAACGCCAACGCATGCAACGCCAACGCATGTAACGCCAACGTATGTAACGCCAACGCATGTAACGCCAACGCATGTAACGCCAACGCATGTAACGCCAACACATGTAACGCCAACACATGTAACGCCAACGCATGTAACGCCAACGCATGTAACGCCAACAAATGTACGCCAACACATGTAACGCTCAACGCATGTAACGCCAACGCATGTAACGCCAACACATGTAACGCCAACACATGTAACGCCAACGTAACGCCAACGCATGTAACGCCAACGCATGTAACGCAACACATGTAACGCCAACGCATGTAACGCAAACGCAGGCAACGCCAACGCATGTAACGCCAACGTATGTAACGCCAACGCATGTAACGCCAACACATGTAACGCCAACGCATGTAACGCCAAGGCAGTAAGCCCAAGGCATGTAACGCCAGGCATGTAACGCAACAGCATGTAACGCCAACGCATGTGACGCCAACGCATGTAACGCCAACACATGTAACGCCAACACATGTAACGCCAACGCATGTAACGCCAACACATGTAACGCCAACACATGTAACGCTAACACATGTAACGCTAAACACATGTAACGCAAACGCATGTAACAACTACGACAGTCCTGGTTCAGTCCTTGTTTAGTCCTGGTTCAGTTCTCATTTCGTTTTTTTTAAGTCCTTGTTTGGACGTTGCTCATTTTGATTTAGTTCTACAATTCTAAAATGTAGTTTCCAATTGTTTAGTCCTGGGTTTAGTCGTCCTATAGTCCTGACTTAGACCTGCTTTACTTCTGGTTAAGTCCTGATTTAGTCCGTTTTAGTCCTGCTTTAGTCAGTCCCACTCTAGTCCACTATCAATCCCCGCTGCTGGTCACTGGTCAGTCCCGCTCTGGTCCACTGTCAGTCCCCGCTCTGGTCCACTGTCAGTCCCGCTCTGGTCACTGTCAGTCCCGCTCTGGTCCACTGTCAGTCCCGCTCTGGTCCACTGTCAATCCCGCTCTGGTCCACCTGTCAAGTCCCGCTCTGGTCCACTGTCAGTCACCGCTCTGGTCACCCTGTTCAAGTCCCGCTCTGGTCACTGTCACTGTCAGTCCCGCTCTGGTCCACTGTCAGTCCCGCTCTGGTCCACTGTCAGTCCCGCTCTGTCACTGTCAATCCCGCTCTGGTCCACTGTCAGTCCCGCTCTGGTCCACTGTCAGTCCCGCTCTGGTCCACTGTCAGTCCCGCTCTGGTCCACTGTCAGTCCCGCTCTGGTCCACTTTCAGTCCCGGTTCCCACGTGTCTCACCGTTGTAGCGGGTCAGGCCCCATCCGGAGGTCACGCAGGTCATGCCGGGGCTGAAGACGTCACTGGTCTCGGCGAGGCAGACGGGAGACACGTTGGTGTTGAGACGAAGGGGCGTGGACAGCTTGATCAGGGAGATGTCGTTGTTGATGGTGCGAGGGTTCCAGTTGGGGTGAGTGAACACCTTTGGGACACGCGGGATAGAATGGTGAGTGACATCGTTATTTCAATTCACGCTACACTCCATTAGCGGTAATAACTATTCTAAAGTGCTTTTGATCTGTTTATGTCCCTTTGACCTATAGGACAGTGTGGATAAAAGGTAATTAACAATCAATCGTAAAACCGTGATGTAATACCATGGCCTGCCTGAAGGTGGGTGGTTGTTGAGTGTATGGATGTGTTCTGGAGCAGGTCTTACTCCAGCTGACATGGCCTGCCTGAAGGTGGGTGGTTGTTGAGTGTATGGATGTGTTCTGGAGCAGGTCTTACTCTAGCGGGCTTGATCTTCTGCACATCCTCGTTGGAGCCGTAGCCCTTGTTGTGCTCTCCGGCGATCACATAGTGGTAAGTTCTGATGGACACAAACGCACGTGAATGAGACGCAGACGCTCAGCACAGTCAGTCACACGTTTTAAAGGCATTACTAAGCTCGTACTGTTGCCACATATGCCCTGGGACAGACTGGTATTGGGATAGAAGATCAGTGCTAAAGCCTTGGCCAGGACTAGAACCGTTTCCGATGCTGGCTGTAGGATTTGAACCAACGTCTAGTGTGGAAATGATTAGTTCTTTAGTTCTTTGGGACAAATACATACTAACTAACTAATACCAAGAAGTCACATTGGTTATGGTTTTATTCTACCCGCTTAGTCCTGGTCCAGTTCTGATTTAGTCAAAGTTGGCCGTCATTATTATTATAATACATTTTCAAGCTTGGCTAACTTTGATTTAATCCTACAGTTGTACATCGAGTTCCAATAGATTTGTCCTGGTTTAGTCCTGCTTTAGTCCTGCTTTAGACCTGCTTTAGACCTGCTTTAGACCTGCTTTAGACCTGCTTTAGACCTGCTTTAGACCTGCTGCTTTAGTCCTGCTTTAGACCTGCTTTAGTCCTGCTTTAGTCCTGCTTTAGACCTGCTTTAGTCCTGCTTTAGACCTGCTTTAGACCTGCTTTAAGACCTGCTTTAGACCTGCTTTAGTCCTGCTTTAGACCTGCTTTAGTCCTGCTTTTAGACCTGCTTTTAGACCTGCTTTAGTCCTGCTTTAGTCCTGCTTTAGACCTGCTTTAGACCTGCTTTAGTAGACCTGCTTTAGACCTGCTTTAGACCTGCTTTAGTCCTGCTTTAGTCCTGCTTTAGTCCTGCTTTAGACCTGCTTTAGACCTGCTTTAGTCCTGCTTTAGACCTGCTTTAGTCCTGCTTTAGACCTGCTTAGACCTGCTCCTGCTTTAGAACTGCTTTAGACCTGCTTTAGTCCTGCTTTAGAACTGCTTTAGACCTGCTTTAGTCCTGCTTTAGACCTGCTTTAGACTGCTTTGCTTTAGACCTGCTTTAGACCTGCTTTAGTCCTGCTTTAGTCCTGCTTTAGACTGCTTTAGACCTGCTTTAGATCTGCTTTAGTCCTGCTTAGACCTGCTTTAGACCTGCTTTAGTCCTGCTTTAGTCCTGCTTTTAGTCCTGCTTTAGTCCTGCTTTAGTCCTGCTTTAGTCCTGCTTTAGACCTGCTTTAGACCTGCTTTAGTCCTGCTTTAGTCCTGCTTTAGTCCTGCTTTAGTCCTGCTTTAGTCCTGCTTTAGACCTGCTTTAGTCCTGCTTTAGACCTGCTTGCTTTAGACCTGCTTTAGTCCTGCTTTAGACCTGCTTTAGTCCTGCTTTAGTCCTGCTTTAGACCTGCTTTAGTCCTGCTTTAGTCCTGCTTTAGACCTGCTTTAGTCCTGCTTTAGTCCTGCTTTAGTGCTTTAGTCTGCTTTAGACCTGCTTTAGTCCTGCTTTAGTCTGCCTGCTTTAGTCCTGCTTTAGACCTGCTTTTCCTGCTTTAGTCCTGCTTTAGACCTGCTTTAGACCTGCTTTAGTCCTGGTATTTAGACCTGGTTTAGACCTGGTTTAGTCCTGGTTCAGTTCGAACACCTCCTGCTCTTCAACCGTGTCCAGATGAAGACCACCATGACTGACCTGACGTTGCAGTGAGCCGCCGTCACAACCCAGTTCTCGTTGATGATGGATCCGCCGCAGAAGTGGAAGCCGCTGGATTGCTGCGAGACAAGAGCGGTGGACATGATCGCTGCCGTTCTGACTCTTCATAAACCGCGGAAAAGTGTCGAGATCACGGTCCGATTCTGTTTCCGATAGTTCAAAGTTCACATCTGAACCTGTCTGAAGCACGAACAGCTAAACAAGTCTGCGTTTGTTTGGTCCTGAATTGAGCCCATTTTAGCGCTGATGTGGGCCTGTTACGGTCCTTGTTTAGTCCTGGTTAAGTCCAGGTTTAGTTTAGCGTGCAGTCCTGGTCAAGTCCAGGTTTAGTTTAGCGTGCAGTCCTGGTTAAGTCCAGGTTTAGTTTAGCGTGCAGTCCTGGTTAAGTCCAGGTTTAGTTTAGCGCGTGCAGTCCTGGTTAAGTCCAGGTTTTAGTTTAGTGTGCAGTCCTGGTTAAGTCCAGTTTAGTTTAGTTAGTGTGCAGTCCTGGTTAAGTCCAGGTTTAGTTTAGCGTTGCAGTTCTGGTTAAGTCCAGGTTTAGTTTAAGCGTGCAGTCCTGGTTAAGTCCAGGTTTAGTTTTAGCGTGCAGTCCTGGTTAAAGTCCAGGTTTAGTTTAGCGTGCAGTCCTGGTTAAGTCCAGGTTTAGTTAGCGTTGCAGTCCTGGTTAAGTCCAGGTTTAGTTTAGCGTGTAGTCCTGGTTAAGTCCAGGTTTAGTTTAGCGTGCAGTCCTGGTCAAGTCCAGCTTTAGTTTAGCGTGCAGTCCTGGTAAGTCCAGTTTAGTTTAGCGTGCAGTCCTGGTTTAAGTCCAGTTTAGTTTAGCGTGCAGTCCTGGTTAAGTCCGTTTATTTAGCAGTCCTGGTAAGTCCAGGTTTAGTTTAGCGTGCAGTCCTGGTTAAGTCCAGGTTTAGTTTAGCGTGCAGTCCTGGTTAAGTCCAGGTTTAGTTTAGCGTGCAGCCTGGTAAGTCCAGGTTTAGTTTAGCGTGCAGTCCTGGTTAAGTCCAGGTTTAGTTTAGTGTGCAGTCCTGGTTAAGTCCAGGTTTAGTTTAGCGTGCAGTCCTGGTTAAGTCCAGGTTTAGTTTTAGCGTTGTCCAGCAGTCCTGGTTAAGTCCAGGTTTAGTTTAGCGTGCAGTCCTGGTTAAGTCCAGGTTTAGTTTAGCGTGCAGTCCTGGTTAAGTCCAGGTTTAGTTTAGCGTGCAGTCCTGGTTAAGTCCAGGTTTAGTTTAGCGTGCAGTCCTGGTTAAGTCCAGGTTTAGTTTAGCGTGCAGTCCTGGTTAAGTCCAGGTTTAGTTTAGCGTGCAGTCCTGGTTAAGTCCAGGTTTAGTTTAGCGTGCAGTTCCTGGTTAAGTCCAGGTTTAGTTTAGCGTGCAGTCCTGGTTAAGTCCAGTTTAGTTTAGCGGTGCAGTCCTGGTTAAGTCCAGGTTTAGTTTAGCGTGTGCAGTCCTGGTTAAGTCCAGGTTTAGTTTAGCGTGCAGTCCTGGTCAAGTCCAGGTTTAGTTTAGCGTTGCAGTCCTGGTTAAGTCCAGTTTAGTTTAGCGTGCAGTCCTGGTTAAGTCCAGGTTTAGTTTAGCGTGCAGTCCTGGTTAAGTCCAGGTTTAGTTTAGCGTGCAGTCCTGGTCAAGTCCAGGTTTAGTTTAGCGTTGCAGTCCTGGTCAAGTCCAGGTTTAGTTTAGCGTGCTGGTTAAGTCCAGTTTAGTTTAGCTGGTTAAGTCCAGGTTTAGTTTAGCGTGCAGTCCTGGTCAAGTCCAGGTTTAGTTTAGCGTGCAGTCCTGGTTAAGTCCAGGTTTAGTTTAGCGTGCAGTCCTGGTCAAGTCCAGGTTTAGTTTAGCGTGCAGTCCTGGTTAAGTCCAGCTTTAGTTTAGCGTGTGCAGTCCTGGTTAAGTCCAGGTTTAGTTTAGCGTGCAGTCCTGGTTTAAGTCCAGGTTTAGTTTAGCGTGCAGTCCTGGTCAAGTCCAGGTTTAGTTTAGCGTGCAGTCCTGGTCAAGTCCAGGTTTAGTTTAGCGTGCAGTCCTGGTTAAGTCCTAGTTTAGCGTGCAGTCCTTTAAGTCCAGGTTTAGTTTAGCGTGCAGTCCTGGTTAAGTCCAGGTTTAGTTTAGCGTGCAGTCCTGGTTAAGTCCAGGTTTAGTTTAGCGTGCAGTCCTGGTTAAGTCCTATGTTCGATGCGGTGAATGTGTGAATTAGAGCTGTGCAATACTGACGAAAATGAATATCCCGATAACGATGGCGAGACGATATCATGACGTCTTTAAACGCATTCGTTGAGGATAAATTATCAGACAAATACGCTAAGATCTTTTTTCTCCTAAAATCCACGATATTGTCTCAAACTCGACAGAATCTGACATGAGGATGACGTTTGCAAAAGGAACATCAGTCCGTTTGCCCGGTGGGATCCCGCCGCCAAAGTCAACGCCGTACCCTTGAGTTCCCGCCCTCTCACCTGGAGCGACACCTGCCAGGGCCAGGAGTGGGGCACGGCCTCCTCTCCGTTCACGATGCGGGCGTAGCCGGTCACCTGAGGGGGGACGGCAGGAGTACCGCAGCCTGAGGGCACAGAGCGCAGAGGAAAACGTGAGCGGGAGGTTCTGTTCCTGCTCACAGCGTTTGCATGCTCTCCCTGTGTCTGGGTGGGGTTCTGACATGCACAGTAGGGCTTTTCGCACGTAAGAACTAAGTGCCCATAACCCCAGAGTTCCCGTGGAGCCAGAGGAACCGCCCACACAGCGACAGAGGCTGCGTTTGTAAAAGAGTGAGATCTAAATATCAGTGGGAGAAGGTGAAGTTTTCTTTCATGAAACTGTGACAAAAACCCAGGCCTAAACCAGGCCCAACCCAGGACTAAACCAGGTCTAGATAAAACAGGAGTATACCAGGTCTTAACCAAGTCTAAACCAGAAGTAAACCAGGTCTAAACCAGGTCTTAACCAAGTCTAAACCAGGAGTAAACATTTTCTAAACTAGCTCTAACACAGAACTTAACCAGGTAAAATTCAGGACTAACTCTGGAGTAAACCAAGTCCAAACCAGTACTAACCTGCTACTAAACCAGGACTAAACTAGTTCTCAACCAGGGCTAAAGCCTAAACTTGGTCTGACCCAGGACTGAACCAGGACTAAACCAGATCTAGGAAAACTGAGGAGAAAGCCAGGTCTAAACCAGGTCTAAACTAGGTCTAAAACACCTCTGAATGATACTGACCACTGCAAGACCAGAACACCGCACAAGAGCAGCACCCAATCTGGACTAAACCTGGACTAAACCTGGACTAAACCTGGACTAAACCTGGACTAAACCTGGACTAAACCTGGACTAAACCTGGCCTAAACCTGGAATAAGGTCTCACCCAGGACTAAGGTCTAATGCACCACTGCCAAATACTGAACTCTGCAGACCAGGACCAAGAGGACTAAACCAGGTCTAACCAGGTCCAACAAGGCCTAAACCAGTCCTAAACCAGGTCTAAACCAGGTCTAAACCAGGTCTAAACAATATTTCCAGATGTCTGTTGTAGTATTTGGCCTAATTAGCCTGTCAAGACCATTATTTCACTGAGTTATGGTCTGCTGTTCACCCTTTCTGTCCCTAGCAGGCGCTCTCTCACCGTAGGCGGCGCTGACGAAGGCGAGGCAGGACACGATCCACAGGAAGGCCATGGCGACGAGATGCTGAACTGTCGGCAGCGGCTCGTCCTTTATGCAGCGCGACCCCCCGGCCCTCGGCCAATCAGGCGAGGCCGTGCGCGCACCTGTACGTCCAGCTGCTTATCACCGCACAGCTCCCATAGGCGCTCGCACAGCTGCAGCGCTCACAACGGCGCCGCGCTGCCATTGGCCCAGAGATCAGGCCTCGAAGCAGCGCCGACAAAACACCAAAGTGCACAATGTTGGACTGAACATGGTTTTGATGGATTCTCCAGACGGATTTGTCCAGATCTAATTCCAAGCCTGATTTATTACAGTTTGACGTTAAATTTGGAGATCAGACGGAGCTTTGAATGATGAAATAACCTGTTTTTGAACCTTTTTAGCGGATTTATTTAAGTGTATTTAATTGGATATGGGGCAGTGCACATCAGGCCAACATGGTTTGCCCTGCACA
>BJKM01001316.1:0-12500 GCA_015082035.1 Chaenogobius annularis | reverse complement strand
TATTATGTGTTATGTGTGTTGTTCTCAGCCTTCAAACCTGCTCTTAAGAACCTTTAGTTTGGCATCCCATGTTTCAGAACTAAAAACAAAAACGTTTAGAACAAACAAAACGACATTTGTTTTCCTCTGGGACTAACTGTGTTTTGGCGCCATCTGCTGTACGGGCTGCAGAGGGAATCACACACAGTTAAAGGTCTCAGCACACAGTTGTCCCGGTCGTGTTTCTGAGGCTCGGAGGGGGGAGGACTGTCGTTATCAAACTGTGAATGAAGCTACATGTGACTCCAGCTGTGTTTTTGACCAGGAACGATGTTAAAAGAGAGGGGAAAAGTACATTTATGGTAAGTTTGTCCTCTGCATTTGACCCGCCTTCAGTGCCTCTGAGTTTAAGCCTGTCGGGAGCAGCGAGCGCTCAGGGACACGTCTCAGATCTTCAGCTTTAGTCTTGGGTTGAATATATATATATATATATATATATATATATATATATATATATATATAATTATTATATATATATATATATATATATATTAATATATATATATATTAGTGAAGTAAAGCAGATGATTGGGGTCCGCTTTATCTTGTTTTGAACACACTTTGGACCAGATTGGTAAAGTAACATGAACCCGGCCATCGCGTCTCGGAGAGGTTTAGCCGACTTCAAATTCTGATGTTTGCCAAATATTTCAACTCCACACCGGAGCGGAGGAGAGACGGAGAGGAGAGGAGAGAGATGAGGAGAGAGCGAGGGCGCACAACTGAGAAGGAGGGGGGGAGAGAGGCCTCAGGGAGACAGGCAGAAAGAAGAAGAGAGAAGAAAGAAGAGAAGAAGATAGAGAGAAGAACAGAGAGAGAGAGAAGGAGGAGAGAGAGAAGAAGAGAGAGAAAGAGAGAGGAGAGAGAGAGAAAGGAGAGGAGAAGAGGAGAGAAGAGGAAGGAGAGAGAGAAGAAGAGAAGAGAGAGAGAGAAAGAGAGAGAGAGGAGAAGGAGGGAGAGAGAGAGAGAAGGAGAAGAGGAGAGAGAGAGAAGGAGAGAGAGAGAGAAGGAGAGAGAGAGAGAGAGAAGAGAGAGAGAGAGAGAAGAGAGAAGAGAGAGAGAAGAGAAGAGAAGAAGAGAGAGAGAGAGAAGAAGAGAGAGAGGAGAAGAAGGAGAGAGAGAGAGAAGAGAGAGAGAGAAGGAGAGAAGAGAGAAGAAGAGAGAGAGAGAGAAGGAGAGAGAGAGGAGAGAGAAGGAGAGGAGAGAGGAGAGAGAGAGAGAGGAAGGAGAGAGAGAGAAAAGAGAGAGGAGAAGAGAGAGAGGAGAAAAGAGAGAAGAGAGAAGAGAGAGAAGAGAGAGAAGAGAAGGAGAGAGAGAGAAGAAGAGGAGAGAGAGAAGAGAGAGAGAGAGAGAGAAAGAGAGAGAGAAGGACTCCTTGATGGAGTCAAGCCGTTTCCGTGGCAACTGCCGAAACTCCAGTTCAGCCTTGACCTCAGACACAGAGGATGATCGACACCTGCTCCTCCTCTGCTCCTGCTCCTCTCCTCCACTCTTCTGCTCCTCTGCTCCTCCTCTGCTCTTCCTCTGCCCTCCTCTGCTCCTCCTCTGCTCCTGCTCCTCTTCCTCCACTCTTCTGCTCCCTCTGTCTCCCTCCTCTGCTCCTCCCTGCTCTCTCTGCTCTCTCCTCTGCACCCCCTCCTCTGCTCCTCCTCTGCTCTCTCTCCTCTGCCTGCCTCTCCTCTGCCCCTCTCTGCTCTCTCTGCTACCTCTGCTCCCTCTCTCCTCGTCTCTCTCCTCTGTTCCCTGCACCTCTCTGCTCCTCCTCTGCTCCTCCCTGCTGCTCCTCTCCTCCACTCTTCTGCTCCTCTGCTCCTCCTCTGTTCCTGTGCACCTCCTCTGCTCCTCCTCTGCTCCTCCTCTGCTCCTGCTCCTCTCCTCCACTCTTCTGCTCCTCTGCTCCTCCTCTGTTCCTGCTCCTCTGCTCTTCCTCTGCACCTCCTCTGCTCTTCCTCTGCTCCTCCTCTGCTCCTCCTCTGCTCCTGCTCCTCTCCTCCACTCTTCTGCTCCTCTGCTCCTCCTCTGGTTTTGTCCTGATGGTCTCGTCTTGGTTCAGTCCCAGTCTGGTCCTGGTTTCGACAGCCTCAAAGTCAAATGCGTTTGTTTCCATGGAAACGTGAGCGTCGTGATTAATGCAGCAACAATTGTTTTGGACATCAGAGCCTCGATATAACGCAACGTCTCCAAAATCAACCACATTTTAAGACAACGTTTGACAGAACTTGCGCATAATTATGTTCTAAAACTTAAACTTACACAAATGACAAAAACGTTTCCATTTCTGACGCACATTTACAACGTTTAAAGTGCAAAATGCTGCACAGAAAACACACACGCGAGTAAAAGAACGACTCCGCACGTCCAGAAGAGAAGCTCGACTGACTCAGCAGATCTAACTTTTATCGCAGAATATTCCAGAACTTCAGCCCCGCCGCAGACAGAGCTCGGACCCTCGGCGTTTCAGGTTCGACGTGGGCACATCCGGGAGACGGAGCGCATCGTCAGGACAACGACTCAAACGAACGACAGGGGGCCACACTATGGGCTGGAATAATGAATACATTACTGCTTTGTCTTTTTTAGAGTCGTTGTTCTAATGACTGTAAGTGCACGCATGTGGGCGGAGATAGGGGGTAGGTGAAAGCGGGAGCCTCGGTTACAGGACAAAATTAACTCAATCAAAATACAACCTTGAGTAAACTAATGACGAGCAAACACAGCTGTAACGAAGTTAAACTCATTCAAGTCGATGTTGTATTTCAATTAACAGCCACTCAACGGGACCTCCATCCATCCATCCATCTTGTTCCGCTTGTCCGGCGGCCGGGTCGCGGGGGCAGCAGTCTAAGCAGGGACTCCCAGACTTCCTCCTCCCCAGACACTTCCTCCAACTCCTCCGGGGGGATCCTGAGGCGTTCCCAACGGGACGTATGTAATTCAAATAAATGGGAAAAAGAAGGTCATTTTGTTACAGATGAAAAGAACATCGGTGGAGGAGCACAAAATCTCATGTTTGGCAAGAATTCTGTTGGAAATCTGGGACATAAAACGCCTGCAATGGAAACAATAGATGGATACTTTCGGAATGTACTTTTGGCAGCAGGAAAAACACATGAAAGTGGATACAAACCAATGAAAATATCCAAGGACATTATTATTATTATTATTATTATTATTATTATTATTATTATTATTATTATTATTATTATGTTATTATTATTATTATCATTATTAATGTTATTATTATTATAATTATTATTGTTATTATCATTATTATTATCATCATCATTATTATTATATTATTATTATTATTATTATTATTATTGTTATTATCATTATTATTATCATCATTAATATTATTATTGTTATTATCATTATTATTATCATCATTATTATTATTGTTGTTGTTATTATTATTGTTATCATCATTATTATCATCATTAATATTATGATTGCTATTATTATTATTATTGTCATTATTATTATATTAGTATTGTTATTATTATTATCGTCATTATTATTATTATTATTATAGTCATTATTATTATTATTATTATTATTATCGTCATTGTTATTATTATTATCGTCATTATTATTATTATTATCATCATTAATATTATTATTGTTATTATCATTATTATCATCATTAATATTCTGATTGTTATTATTATTATTATTATCATCATAATTATTATATTATTACTGTTATTATCATTATTATCATCATTATTATTATATTATTATTGTTATTATTATTATTATCGTCATTATTATATTATTATCGTCATTATTATTGTTATTATTATGGTCATCATAATTATTATTATTATTATTGTTATTATTATTATCGTCATTATTATTATTATTATTATTGTTGTTGTTGTTGTTATTGTTATTGTTGTTATTGTTGTTGTTATTGCCGCAGACGTTTATTATTCACCTGTAGTTGAAATGACCAAAACAAGCGGTTGAGAGTGTTCATCACTTTCATGTGGAAGAAGAATCACATGTATGTGGGACGAAATGGAACCCTTCCATGACACGTGATGTCTGAAATCTGGTTCCATTGTTGACATTGTTGGTCAGGGTTTGATTCCCGGACACGTTTGGGTTCTTTATGTGATGTAAATAATAATCTGAGGTCGCCTTCTTTTTTATTATTCCTTTATTTTTTATAACCAAAAACAAAAAACATCCCCTTTTGCTTTCTTTCTCTGTCTTTGTTTATTTAGTACAACTATAAAAGTACAAGTTGGGGTCTAATGCTCAAAGCGTTGCCTGTGGCGGGCTTTTGAGACTCGTAGAACCACAGTTACATGTGTACATTTTGTTTCCTAAATGACAAACTTCAACTCAGATTTCGTCCCTCCTGTTGCCAGAGGCGACGCTTCAAGCACTGAAGGATCTGTTTGAAGTAAAGTAAGTTTTGTTTGCTAAATGTTAATGGGAGGTTAAATGTGACAAACGCACAACACGCTAAACTCATATATAATCCCCAAATGTCCTTTAAAACAGGTCCAAACCGGTTTAGTCTGACGGATGGACTCAATAAGACGCAGCGGGGGAGGAAAAGAGACACGGTGAGAGACAGAGAGGGACATCAGTCAGAGAGAGAGAGAGAGATCGTTACTGTGGAAACCGGCCCCCAGAGTCCAGAGGACACAGCAACAGGACCAGACTCGGCTGAAAACACTTTACTTTTAGAGAAATAAAAAGGAGTTTCTAAAGTAGGAAATTATTGTAAATTAATCTAAATCATGATTCAAACATTAAACTGTATTTTCAGAAAATAGTTCATGAAAAAAAAGTATTACTGTTTGATTAAATACTTTGTTTAAATGTACTTCTGCACTGAAAGCCAAATAATCAACTACGTGTGTATTTGTTTTTATATAGTACTATATAATAATGTTTCCATGAACAGCCACAAGAGGTCACAAGTCAGCTTATACTTGTGAGCAGTCACTTGAACTCTTTCCATTATCTTAGGCCGACGGTATAAATGCATCAGGCTCCACCATCCACAAGGGGGCGTCCCAAAATTGTAGGGGATAATGAAGGTGTGCTTCTGTACCTCAGAGACGGGGACAATTGCATCAGACGGAGATGTGTCACTTTTAGCCCCGAGTCGGTGTCAAACTGAGCCTGAGTTTCATTATCACCTCCATAATGAAACACTGCATCTTATGTTTCCTTTGTGTGAGTTTGCACTGCGTTTAAGGAGACGGCGTTACATCTTCGTTTGAGGAGACGGTGTTACATCTGCGTTCATGAAGACGGTGTTACATCTGCGTTTGAGGAGACGGTGTTACATCTGCGTTTGAGGAGACGGTGTTACATCTGCGTTCATGAAGACGGTGTTACATCTGCGTTTGAGGAGACGGCGTTACATCTGCGTTTGAGGAGACGGTGTTACATCTGCGTTCATGAAGACGGTGTTACATCTGCGTTTGAGGAGACGGTGTTACATCTGCGTTTAAGGAGACGGTGTTACATCTGCGTTTAAGGAGACGGCGTTACATCTGCGTTTGAGGAGACGGTGTTACATCTGCGTTTAAGGAGACGGTGTTACATCTGCGTTCATGAACGGTGACGGTGTTACATCTGCGTTTAAGGAGACGGCGTTACATTCGTTTAAGGAGACGGCGTTACATCTGCGTTTAAGGAGATCTGCGCTGCGTTCTAAGGAGACGCGCGGTAATCCTGCGTTAAGGAGAACGGCGTTACATCTGCGTTAAAGGAGACGGCGTTACATCTGCGTTTAGAGGAGACGGCGTACATCTGCGTTAAGGAGACGCGTTACATCTGCGTTTAAGGAAGAACGGCGTTACATCTAAGTTTGAGGCGACGGTGTTAATTCTAGCGTTTTAGGAGACGGTGTTACAATCTGCGTTAAAGGAGGACGGCGTTACATCTGCGTTTAAGAAGACGCGTTACATCTGTTAACATCTGCGTTTTAAGAGAGGCGTTACATCTGCGTTTAAGGAGACGACGTTTATCATCTGCGTTTAAGGAGACGGGCGGTATACATGTGACGTTTAAGGAGACGGGCGTTACATTCTGCGTTAAAGGAGACGGCGTTACATCTGCGTTTAAGAAGACGGCGTTTAACATCTGCGTTTAAGGAGACGGCGTTACATCTGCGTTTAAGGAGACGGCGTTACATTGCCGTTAAAGAGAACAGCGGTTACATCTGCGTTTAAAGCAGACGGCGTTCCATCTGCGTTTTAAGGAGACGTGCGTTAACTCATCTGGCGTTTAAGGGAGGGACAGCGTTACATCTGCGTTTAAGAAGACGGCGTTCATCTGCGTTTAAGGAGACGGCGTTACATCTGAGTTTAAGGAGACGGTGTTACATCTGCGTTTAAGGAGACGTGTTACATCTGCGTTTAAGAAGAACGTGTTACATCTGCGTTTTAGGAAGACGGCGTTAGATCTGCGTTTTAAGGAGACGGCGTTACATCTGCGTTTAAGGAGACGGCGTTACATCTGCGCGTTTAAGGAGAACGGCGTCATCTGGCGTTTAAGAAGAAAGGCGTTACATCTGTTCGTTTAAGGAGACGGGTTACATCTTGCGTTTAAGGAGACGGGTTACCATCTGCGTTTAAGGAGACCGGCGTTACTCTGCGTTTAAGGAGACGGCGTTACATCCTTGGCGGTTTTTAAGGAGACGGGCCGTTACATCTGCGTTTAAGGAGACGGCCGTTACATCTGCGTTCATGAAAGACGGTGTTACATCTGCGTTCATGAAGACGCGGTTACATCTCAATCGTGAAAGACGGTGTTACAATCTGCGTTTGTGAAGACGGTGTTACATCTGCATTCATGAAGACGGTGTTACATCTGCGTTCATGAAGACGGTGTTACATCTGCGTTAAGGAAGACGGTGTTACATCTGCGTTTAAGGAAGACGTGTTACAGTCTGCGTTAAGAAGACGGTGTTACATCGCGTTCATGAATGACGTGTTACATCTGCGTTCATAAAGACATCTGCGTTCATGAAGACAGTGTTACAATCTGCGTTCATGAAGACAGGTGTTTACATCTGCGTTTAAGAGACATGTTACATTCTGGCGTTTTAAAGAAGACGGTGTTACAATCTGTGTTCGTGAAGACGGTGTTATTTCTGCGTTCATAGAAGACGGTGTTATATCTGTTGCGTTCATGAAGACAGTGTTAATCTGCGTTCGCATGAGAGATGGTGTTTTACATCTGCGATTCATGAAGACGGTGTTACAATCTGCGTTTAAGAAGAACCGTGTTAACATTGCGTTTAAGAAGACGCGGTGTTCATTCTGCGTTGCATGAAGACGGTGTTACATCTGCGTTCATGAAGACGGTGTTACATCTGCAATCGTGAAGACCGGTGTTACATCTGCGTTGCATTGAAGACGATGTGTACATTTTCTGCGTTTAAGGAGACGGCGTTACATCTGCGTTTAAAGAAGAACGGTGGTTCATCTGCGTTCATGAAGACGGGTTACATCTGCAATCGTGAAGGACGGTGTACATCTGCGTTTCATGAAGACGATGTTCATCTGCGTTTAAGGAAGAACGGCGTTTACATCTGCGTTCAAAGGAAACGGTGTTTACATCTGCGTTTAAGGGTTACACGGTCAAAGGAGACGGTTACATCGCGTTTAAGGAGACGGTGTTACATCTGTTCGTGAAGACGGTGTTATATCTGCGTTAAGGAGTGGTGGTTTACATCTGCGTTCGCAATGAAGATGGTGTTACAGTCTGCGTTCATGAAGACGGTGTTACATCTGCGTTCATTGAACGCGGTTACACTGCGTTCTAAGAAGACGGTGTACCATCTGCGTCATGAGACGTGTTACCATCTGCGTCATGAAGACATAGTTACATCTGCGTTCTCAGGAGGATGGGTTACATCTGCGTTCAAGGAACGGCCTGTACATCTGCGTTTCATGAAGACGCTTTTAAATCTGCGATAAAGGAACACGCGTTACATCTGCGTCTAAGAGCACGGCAGTTGCATATGACGAGTTTAAGAGACGGCCGTTACATCTGACGATTAAGAAGAACGGTGGTTACATCTGCGTAAGAACGCGTTAACAGCGCGTTAAGGAGACAGTAGTACACTGCGTTAAAGGGAGGACGTGTTACATCTGCGTTTAGGGACGGGTATAAACATCTGCGTTAAGAACGCAGTGTTGCTCGCGTTAAGGAACGCGTTACATACTGCGTTAAGGAGACGCGATTAGATCTCGGTTTAAGAGACGGTGTAATCTGCTTAAAACTTACCTTTCAATTGTTTAAGGAGACGACTTAATCATCGGTTTAAGGAGACGGCGGTTAACGCGCGTACATCTGCATTTAAGGAGAACGCGTTAGGATCCGTTCTGCCGAACGGTTACATCTGCGCTTCATGAAGACGGCGTATACATCTGCAAGCGTGAAGCAGATGTACTCTACGTTTGAAGACGGTTACATCTGCATTCAAGAAGACGGTATTACATCGCGTCACAAGACTGTTACATCTGCTTTAAGAGACGATCGTACGATCTGCAGTTTAAGAGCACGAGAATGTTACATCTGCGTTTAAAGAAGACGGTTTAACAGTTCTGCATTCATGAAGACGTGTTACATCTGCGTCTGCGACATGAATACAAGGTTATACATCTGCGTTTAAGAAGACGTGTACATCTGTGTTGAAGACGGTGTTATATCTGCGTTCTTGAAGGGGGGGGGTGTTTATTTGCGTTCATGAAGACGTGTACATCTGCGCTTCATTGAAGTTAATCTGCGCGTTCATAGACGGTTACATCTGCGTTTAGAGAACGATGTTACATCTGCGTTTAAGAGACGGTTAACATCTGCGTATCATGAGACAGTGTACATCTCTTCATAAGACGTTGTACACTGCTTCATGAAGACCTGTTACATCTGCGATTTTGAAAACGGTTTACATCTAGCGCTTCTCTGGAAGACAGTTTAAATCTGCGTCATGAAGACGCTTACATCTGCAATTTAAGACGGAGATGTTACATACATCTGCGTTCATGAAGACGTGTTAAATCTGCGTTTAAGAAGACGGCGTTAATCTGACAACATACGTTTAAGGAGAGACAGCTGCATTCATGAAGACGTGTTACATCTGCGTTCATGAAGACGGTGTTACATACGCGTGTTTACATCTGCGTTTAAGACAGACAGTGCTGCGTTCATCAATTGCGTATTAAGGACGGTGTTACATTCTGCGTTCAATCAAGACGGTGTTACATCTGTCTCATGAAGAGAAGTGTACATCTCGTTCATGAAGACATGTACATCTCTGTTCTGGAGGACATGGATTGTTACATCCATTTAAGAAGACGGTACATCTGCGTGTAGAAGACATGTTACATCTGCGTTCGATGAAGGACGTATTTAACATCTGCGTCATGAAAACATCTTTACATCTGCGCTTAAGGAGAAATGGTTTACATCTGCGTTCAGAAGACGTGTACATCTCGTTCAAGAAGACGGTGGGTTGATGCATGTGCTGCGGCGGATAGATGTTACTGTTTACATCTGCGTTCATAACGGAGATGGAATTTACATCTGCGTTCAAGAAGACGTGTACATCTGCGTTCGTGAGGACGTGTTACATCTGCGTTTAAAGGAGATTGTTACATCTGCGTTCAAGAAAGTTTAGATCAGCGTCGTGAAGACATGTTACATCTGCGTTCATGAAGACGGTGTTACATCTCGTTCTGACGTGTACATCTGCGTTCATGAAGACGGTGTTACACATGAAGACGGTGTTACATCTGTTCATTCTGCGTTCATGAAGACGGTGTTACATCTGCGTTTAAGGAGACATGTTACATCTGCGTTCATGAAGATGGTGTTTCATCTTTATGACTTAATGATTATTATTCTTTGTTCCTTATTGGTTCATCTTCTACTTTTTGTCTTTTCCCTCAGGAGGAGGCGAGCGCCAATGCCTGTGTTTGGGCTCCTCTGGGATGGCTCAGATCTTCATTGTGAATATGTATTTTTTATGCCAGATGTTCTTCCTGCCAAACGACTCTGAGGCTGGAAGTGTCCTCGCTCTGTTGGAGTGGGTTTATTGTCACTAGGACCCTCTATAATGGCCCCATTAGCCCCTCGTGTCTCTCTTTGGCTCCTGCTGTCTCATTTTCTTTGGTAAATATAAGTCGGAGTAAAGCTGCTGTTGGAGGTCTGGACCGACAGAGACTGAGACTTTGTTGGGTTTTTACAAATCCTTTTTCAAAACTCAAGCGAATTCAACAAAAAATTAGATGAAGGGTCTTTCGATCTACGTATAGTCTCAGTGTGTCCAGTATGTTTAAAGTCTCTAAAACGTATGGGCGACGGCATTCTTTGTTATTCATCTATTTGTTTGCCACGGACATTAATGAACGTTGTAAATGCCAGTGTGAATATGCCAGTGTGAATATGCCAGTGTGAATATGCCAGTGTGAATATGCCAGTTCATATGGTGTTGTCCCTCTGCAGGGTAACAAAGAAGATAAATGCATTCAAGACAACACAGGACAATAAAACGAACAGGGACTGTAAATGGAAACCTGCTGTAGAACATCTTAACGTCTCCGTAGATTGTCCCTTCAAATAAAGACTGAACTAAACTAAACTGTGAGGATTTAAAAGCAGCAGCCGCAGCCGCAGCCGCAGCCGCAGCCGCACCCGCAGACCGGCTCACGTGAAACATAAGTACAATTAACACAAAGGAAATGTGTCTGTTTGCGTGTTTATGGCCGTGTGCGTTGGAGCTTGTCCTCACAGTCACTGATAACACTTGATTAGAGACTTAATAATGCGAGCCGACACGCCCCCGACACGCCCCCCCGACACGCCCCCCTCGACACGTGTCAGTCTGAGTCAAGTTCAACAAAACCAGACCAAACCAGAACCAGACCAAACCAGAACCGGATCAAATCAGAGAACCAGAAACCAAAACCAGAACCAGAACCAGAACCAGAACCAGAACCAGAACCAGAACCAGAACCAGAACCAGAACCAGACCAGAACCAAACCAGAAACCAGACCAAACCAGAACCAGACCAGAACCAGACAGAAACCAAACCACAGAACCCAGACCAAATCAGAACCCAGACCAAACCAGAACCAGCCCCAAACCAAAGAACCAGACCAAATCAGAACCAGGACCAAACCAAGAACCAGAACGAACAGAACCAGAACCAGACCAGAACCAAACCAGAACCAGAACCAGAACAAATCAGAACCAGACCGGAACCAGAACCAGACCAAAACCAAACCAACCAGAACCAGACCAGACCAAACTAGATCAGAACCAGACACAAGAACCAGACCAAAAACACACAACACAATGTAAATGCTGTAATGAGGGGGCTGTAAGGGGGCTGTAAAAGGGGCTTTTAAGGGCTGTAATAAGGGGCTGTAAGGGGGCTGTAATTAGGGGCCTGAGCTTGTAAAAAGGGGCTGTAATAAGGGGGCTTAAGGGGCTGTAAGGTGAAGGGGGCTTTAAGGGGCTGTAATAAGGGGGCTTTAAGGGGCTGTAATAAGGGGGATTTAAGGGGCTGTAAGGGGCTGTGAGTTTGGGTGTTTGGGAGTAAATTATGAAATTATACAGTCAATTTATAATCATCTTAATTTGAAAGAACTGAAAAATGTAGCAGATTGATGATTTGGGCTGCAGGCTGCACGCGCGCTTGACACGTTTTACTCTGAAAGGTGCGGACCAGAAGCCAGATCTGTGTCCTACGGGAGCTTGAGTCCAGTCGGAGTTCGGCTGCAGACCACTCCACACCGCGCTCCGCACCGCGCTCCACGCACATTGCGCTCCGCACCGCGCGCTCCACATTGCGCTCCGCACCGCGCGCTCCACACCGCGCTCCGTGCACCGCGCTCCGCACCGCGCGCCTTGCACCGCGCTCTGCATCGCGCGCTCCACACTGCGCTCCGCACCGCGCGCCTTGCACCGCGCTCCGCACCGCGCGCCTTGCACCACGCTCCGCACTGTGCTCCACACCGTGAACCGGAGCTGGAGCGCGTCAGCAGCTCATGCTGCTTCCCGGGAATGATTCCTGGGCCACGGCCGCGGAGGGGAACGACACGGAGCCGGAGGAGGGTCCGAGCCCGGAGGCCGTGGTGGTGCCGGTTCTGTTTGGGGTCATCTTCGTTCTGGGGGTCGTGGGGAACTCTTTGGTGCTCGCGGTGGTGGGCCGAGTCCGGTACCGCACTGGGGGCTGCTCGGGGTCCGCGGGGGCATTACGCGCCGCGAGTCCCACAAATCTGTTCATCCTGAACCTGAGCGCGGCCGACCTGTGTGCTTCCTGCTCGTGTGCGTGCCCGTGCACGCGACCATCTACTCTCTGCCCCAGTGGGTGTTCGGGGCGTTCCTCTGCACGTTCGGACACTATGTCTTCACGGTCTGCATGCTCGTGAGCATCTTCACCCTCACGGCGATGTCCGTGGACCGCTACGTGGCCGTG
>BJKM01001315.1:0-58248 GCA_015082035.1 Chaenogobius annularis | reverse complement strand
ATCCGAATCATTGTTAGAACTTTTTTCTGCGTCGCCGTTTGAAGGGCGTGTCTGTGGGGGCGTGTCTGTGGGGGCGTGTCTGTGGGCTGTCTGCGGGGGTGTCATAACGCAGATCACTGAATCCATCGCTACAAAACACAGATCCAAACCTTTCAGCCGTCATTTAACTCTCCCATTGAAATCAGTGCTGTTTGTTAGCGGTGTAGAGTACTGGAGTACAATACAGAGTATTCAGAATCAGAATCAGAAAGAGTTTATTGCCATTGTCAATGAACAAAATTCACAAACATAGGAACTTGTCTCGGCTTAAGGTGCAACATAAAACACTGAGCAATGATAAAAACAACATATTTCAATCAAAAAGGGCATTAGGAAACAATTTTAAAATTTGTACAATAAAAAAAAAATAGGATTACTATGTAACAAGTTACAGTTAGTTTAAGTTGTAGTGCAGAAAGTGAAGTGAGTGATGAAGAGTTGCAGTTAGTGGGAGGAGTTTACGAAGTGTTCATGAGTCAACGCATAGAGGAAGAAACTGTTCTTGTGGGGGGAGGTTCTGGTCGGATGGACCCGTAGCCTCTGTCTTGAGGGGAGTGGCTCCTGCTGAGGGAGTGGCGCTCCTGCCTGAGGGGAGTGGGCCTCCTGCCTGAGGGGAGTGGCTGTGGCTGTCCTCCTGCTCGTCCAGAGCCCTGGGAGACGTACAGGTCTGCAGAGATGGAAGTGCAGCCGATTCACTTCTCAGCAGAACGCACAATGCGCTGTAGTCTTGTTTGTCCTGGCTGTGGCTCCAGCAGGGGGCGTCTCTGATGGCCTGTGGCCTCAACCATCATCTGCAACTGAAGGGCTTTCCTCAGCTGGAGGAAGTACATTTCTGGGAAGCGGAAGGAAGTCCTCATCAGGTGGTGTGGGAGTCTGTCATGATGAAAAATACATTTTTTTTGTCAGCCCAAATCACACAGAGTTTCCTCGAGGGGCGACGTGGAAAACAGAATAAAAACAGATAAACAATGTTCATAGGGACTTGTATGTCCCAATGTCTTAGACCCTCTTCTGCAGAAGAAACTACCAAACTCTTTGGGAAAAGTAGAAACCTGGAAAGTACAGTGAAGGGAGATCCTTCCCCGACGACAGGAGGACGAGAGAGAGACAGAGGAGCTGACCTAGGAGGAAACCAGTCTGAGGCTGAGAATAACCGTTCATCTGAGTAAGACTACGAGTTGAGGAGCATCTGGATAACAGGTCTCGATGTGCTGCTCCACTCCCGTCGGGAAGTGGGAGAAGAAGAAGGAAAAGAGATGAACAGTCAATTAAACATGAAATATTGTTGATAGAAACTCTTCATCAGAGGAGGAGCTCCGCTCATTCTGCCCAGAGGTGGCCTCGGCAGCGGAGCTGAACTGTAGGTCTTTATTCCTGGTCCTAACTGGTCTGACAAGCCATTTCAAAGAGGACGTTTGAGCTGGTCTAAATGAAAGACTGTGTCGGGGACTGTGTCGGCTCTTTAACAGACGAGCTGATTCACAACACAGGAGCTTGGGGCTAACGCTCTACTCCTACTTGCTTTAGAGACCCTTGGACACCAGAAGTCCAGCATTTTGAGAGCGAAGTGCTCTGATTGGATATAAGGTCATAGCATCTGGGTCGGATGGGGGTGGTCATTTATGGGTTGTAAGTCAGGAGGAGGAGTTTAAATGTGATTCTGAACTGGAACAGGAGCCAGTGAAGAGACTCCAGCACCGGCGTAATGTGCTCTCTTTTTAGTTCCTTTCGTAATCTTGCTGTTGCATGAACCAGTTAAGCTTTTTATGGAGCTTTTTAGGACACGCTGCAGCAGGAGTACAGGAGTCTAATCGAGATGTTACAAACGCATGGAGTTCTTCAGCATCACTTTTAGGCCGATGGAAATAGGCTGTTTTACAGCTTGATTTATGTGCTTTGATTGAGAGCTCTTGGTCCAATCAGACTCCAAGGTTTCTTCAGTGGAGCTGGAGGCCACACTGACGTGGTCCAGTGGGACCTATCTGCTCAGATGAAGCGTCTCGTAGATGATTAGGGCCTAGTACGATGAACCTGGGTTTTTTCAGGGTTCAGAAGCAGATAATGAAGTGTCATCCAGGTTTTTATCTCCTTCACACAAGCACCAAGTCTGTCTGCTTGATCGGTCTGATCAGGTTCATTGATAAATACAGCTGTGTGTCATCTGCAGAGCAGTGGAAGTGAAGGCCTCTGATCATGTGACCTCACGGCAGCATATAAAGAGGAAACAGAACTGGACGAGAACTGACCCCTGTGGCACACCGTAGGTTACTTTAGAACAGGGGAGGAGCTATGAACAAACTGGTACCTCTCCGATAGGTAGGATTTAAAGCAGCTGAGGGCGGGCCTCTGCAGTAGAATGTTGTGGTCGATGGTGTCGAACGCTGCTCTGAGGTCCAATAGAACCAGGACTGAGACCAGTCCATCGTCAGCAGCTAATAACAAATCATGTGTGACTTTAACTAGTGCAGTTTCAGTGTGTGGGGGGCTCCGGACCCTGACTGGATTTGAGTTCTTTTTACAGTTTTATAATAATATGGGGACAGATGGTTCAGTCTAGGTTCTGGATGGTTTTGGGACGGCCCCCCTCGGAGTAACCTGTGGTAGAAAATGCTCTCGCGCGACTACTGTCCACCTCCAACCCCTGTCCCACCCGCCTGACCTCCTGCTCCCCCTGCCTTCCCCCTGTTCCCCTCCCCTTCAGGTGTGGCCCTGTGGCTCTGGATCAGGAGGTGGCTCTCCTGTTTCCTCTCTGTTCTGATCGGACTGAACCAGAACCTCCAAAAACTGGAGCTCAAAGGTAAAAAACACCTGAACAAAAGCTGAACCCTTGTGACGTGTCCCACTTTACCTGAATGTGACGTGTCCCACTTTACCTGAATGTGACGTGTCCCACTTTACCTGAATGTGGACGTGTCCCACTTTACTTTACTGAATGTGACGTGTCCCACTTTACCTGAATGTGACGTGTCCCACTTTACCTGAATGTGACGTGTCCCACTTTACCTGAATGTGACGTGTCCCACTTTACCTGAATGTGACGTGTCCCACTTTACCTGAATGTGACGTGTCCCACTTTTACCTGAATGTGACGTGTCCCACTTTACCTGAATGTGACGTGTCCCACTTTACCTGAATGTGTGACGTGTCCCACTTTACCTGAATGTGACGTGTGTCACCTGATGACTGTCCACGTCACCTGAATGTGACGTGTCCCACGTCACCTGAATGTGACGTGTCCACGTCACCTGAACTGAATGTGATCTGTCCCACGTCACCTGAATGTGACGTGTCCACTTTACCTGAATGTGACGTGTCCCACTTTACCTGAATGTGATCTGGTCCCACGTCACCTGAATGTGACCTGTCCCACGTCACTTTACCTGAATTATCACAGTGCTCATATTGGCCCACATTAGGCCTGGGCTGCTGAATATTCATGAGACTGTGATTTATGTAAATTCAGAGGTGAGGGTTTTCCCTGTTTCTGTGGAGACATGTAAACGAGCTCTTCTGTCCTGATCCTCGCTTTGCTCTCTCCTCGTCCCTCTCTGGTTCCTCACTCACTCCTCTCTGGTTCCTCTCTGGTCCCTCTCTGGTTCCTCACTCACCCTCTCTGGTTCCTCTCTGGTCCCTCTCTGGTTCCTCACTCACTCCTCTCTGGTTCCTCTCTGGTTCCTCTCTGGTTCCTCACTCACTCCTCTCTGGTTCCTCTCTGGTTCCTCTCTGGTTCTTCTCTTCCTCTCTGGTTCCTCTCTGGTTCCTCTCTGTTCCTCTCTGGTTCCTCTCTGGTTCCTCTCTGGTTCTCTCTGGTCCCTCTCAAACTAAAGACTTGCTCATCAGTTTTCATCTCCAGGTGGACTCTGCGCTGGGATGAAGGACTTGAGCTCCAAAGACAAACGGCCCCCTGAAGCTCTCGGTGAGTAACGTTTATGTTGGTGTCGCACACTGAGATGATAAAGATGTGTATCCTGCACTGCTACTGTGTGAGGGACTTGACCTGCTGGTTTCCATGGAGATGTTTGTTTCCCTGGAATGTTCCACAGTATGGTTACGCACACACAGGGCGCAGTACTAAACCTGAAGATCAGTTTGGATCGTGGCTTTGATCTGCGTGTGTCGCTCTTTCTTCAGGTGCAGACCGCAGAGCCACGCCCCTCACGCACACGCTCGTCTCTCTGCTGCTCAGTCTGATGGCCGTGGTGTGGAGCGCTGTCGTCTTCACAGGTTTATACTCCTCGTAGTATTTGTGGTGCTGAGGGTCCTCGCATGTCGTCTGGTGGCCCCCGTTTTCACTCCACAATGATATCAAGTGTGCTTTTTCACGTCAAATCGTAGTTCTTTGTTTCATGACGTCGTTATAGTAGTGCGGCCTGCTGTGCCCACGCCTCTTGTAGTCCCACATTTAAGCTGTTTGTTGTGGTTTTGGCGCCCTCGGCTGTCTCTGTGCCACGCCTCTGTAGTCCCACATTTAAAGCTGTTTGTTGTGGTTTTGGCGCCCCCTGCGGCCTGTCTCCTGTGCACGCCTCTGTAGTCCCACATTTAAAGCTGTTTGTTGTGGTTTTGGCGCCCCCTGCGGCCTGTCTCCTGTGCCACGCCTCTGTAAGTCCACATTTTAAAGCTGTTTGATTGTGAGTTTTTGGCGCCCCCTGCGGCCCCCTGTCTCCTGTTGCCACGCCTCTGTAGTCCCACATTTAAAGCCTGTGTTTTGTTGTGGTCTTTGTGCGCCCCCCTGCGGCCTGTCTCCTGTAGCCAGCCTCTGTAGGGCCCACATTTAATAGCTGTTTGCTGTGGTTTGGGCCGCCCTAGCGGCTTCTCCGTGCCACGCCTCTGTGTCCTACATTTAACATGCTTTGTTGATGGTTTTGGCGCCCCCTGCGCCTGTCTACCTGTGCCACGCCTCTAGTAAGGTCTCACATTTTAAAGTGATTTGCTGTGGTATTTGGCGCCCCCTGCGGCCTGTCTCCTGTGCCACGCTCCTGAGTCTCCAGCATTGTAAAGTAGTATTGCTTGGTATTTGGCCGGCCCCATGCGCTGCTGTCTCCTGCTAGCCACCCTCTGTAAGGTCCTACATTTAAAGCTGTTTGTTGTGCCGTTTTGGCGCCCACTGCCCTGTTTCCTCGTGTGCCACGCCCTGTAGTCTCCACATTTATAACTGTATTGTTGTGTTTTTGGCGCCCCTGCGCCTGTCTCGTGTGCCACGCTCTGTAGTCCCACATTTAAAGGCTGTGTTGTTGTTGGTTTTTGGCGCGCCCCGCGGATTCTGTCTCCTGAGTGCCACGCCTCATGTAGTCCCACATTTAAAGCTGTTTCTGTGGTTTTGGCGCCCCCTGCTGCCTGTCTCCTGTGCCACGCCTCTTTGTAGTCCCACATTTAAAGCTTTGTTGTGGTTTTGGCGCCCCCTGCGGCCTGTATCTATCCTGTGCCACGCCTCTGTAGTCCCACATTTAAAGCTGTTGTGGTTTTGGCGCCCCCTGCAGCCTGTCTCCTGTGCCACCTCTGTAGTCCACATTTAAAGCTGTCTGTGGTTTTGGCGCCCCTGCGAGCCTGTCTTCTGTGCACGCCTCTGTTAGATGCCCAAATTTTAAACTGTTTGTGTGTGTTTTGGCGCCCCCTGCGTCCCCTGTCTCCTTCACGCACCTCATTAGTTCCCACATTTATAAGCTGTTTGTTGTGGTTTTGGCGCCCCCTGCAGCCTGTCTCCTGTGCCTACGCACCCTCTGTCAGTCCCAATTTTAAAGCTGTTTGGTGTTTGGCGCCCCTGCGGCCTGTCTCCTGTGCCTACCGACACTCTGTAAGTCCCATCATTTCAAAGGCTGTTTGTTGCTGGTTTTGCGCGCCCCTGCGGACCTGTCTCTGTGCCACGCCTCTGTATTAGTCCCACATTTAAGTTTGTGGTTCCCCGGGACGTCTCGTTGACTTTAGCCATTAGTGGTTGTATTGGCCCTGCGCTCCCTGTGACGCCCTGTAGCCCACATAAACTGTTTATTCTTGCCCAATCCGGTGTCTCCGGCCACGCCCTGTAGTCCCACATTTTAAAGCTGTTGCTGATGGTTTTTGGCGGGCCCACTGCAGCCTGTCCTCCTGTACGACGCCTCTGTAGTCCCCCAACATTTAAAGCTGTTTGCTTGTGGTTTTGGCGCCCCCTGCAGCCTGTCTCCTGCTACGTCACCTAAATTGTAAGTCCCACATTTAAAGCTGTTGTTGTTGTTGGCGATGGTTTTGGCTGTAGCCCCATGCCAAGCCTGTCTCCTGTACGACACCTCTGTAGTCCCACATTTTTTAAAAGCTGATCTTGCTTGGTTTTGGCGCCCCCTGCAGCCTGTCTACCTGTACGACACCTCTGTAGTCCCACATTTAAAGCTGTTTGTTGTGGTTTTGGCGCCCCTGCAGCCTGTCTCCTGTCACCTCTGTAGTCCCACATTTCAAAGCTAGTTATGTTGTGGTTTGGCGCCCCTGGTCTCCGTGCCACTCACCCGTGCAGCCTGTCTCCCTGTACGGACACCTCTGTAGTCCCAACATTTAAGCTGTTTGCTGGTTTTTGCATGCCGCCCCCCTGCAGCCTGTCTCCTGTACGACACCTCTGTAGTCCCACATTGGTAAAGCTTTCGTATGTGTTTTGCCGCCCTGCGCCATGTCTCCTGTTAGCGACGCGTCCCTCACGGCGGTTGGCGGCTCTGGTTACCTACTCTCCAGGGAAAAAGCGCTGAGGTTCTCATTCGTGGAGCATGGGAACTGAGCGGCAGGTTCAGAATCCAGAGTTTGGAGAAAAGCACTGGTCCAAACCTGCTACACTGACACTTGAATACAAACATGTGACGTTGTAAGTGGGCTCGGGCTGATCCCACGTTGGCTCGGGCTGTCCCACGTGGGCTCGGGCTGTCCCACGTGGGCTCGGGCTGTCCCACGATTCAGGGCTCGGGCTAGTCCCACGTGGCTCGGGCATGTCCCACGTCGCGGCTCGGCTGTCCCACGTGCGGCTCGGGTATCCCACGTGGAGCTCGGCTGTAACCCACGATAGGGCTCGGGCTCTTAAACATGAAATATACTTTAGTGACCCATAAACACGACGTTTGTCGAATTCAAACGTGTTCAGTTATGTCCTAAATGTAAAAGTGGTGTTGTGGTTATGACAACATGTATTCAACACTAAAGGTCAAACCTAAAGAGTCAAGTTGCAGCGTGGGTCAGTGTCATCAAGCGTCTTGTGTGTGATAAAAAACTCTGTGTACGTGTAACTGTCTGTAAGATCTGTAAATCTCTGTGCCATGTGCCTGGCATTTAAAACTCTGTGTGTGTGTGTAGTAACTTCTGTGTGTCGGGCTTCCATCAAACACATCAAATTAGCTTGGTTGTAGACTCTGATGTTAGTGTTTGTACTAACTTCTCGTATCACAACACCTGCTACGTTGTATGTGCAATGTAACTCTGTGTAGTTGTTATACTCTGTGTAAGCTAGTGGTGAGTAATGCCTAACTTCTGTGTGCCTCGGCTGTGTTTTGTTAACTAACTGCTGTTGCCTGTGCTTGTACTCTGTTGTGCCTTGTGTGTGTTGTGTAGATTGTTAACTCTGTGTGTGTGTGTAATAACTAACTGCTTGCAACTAATGGTTGTGTAGTGTGTAACTTTCTGTTGCTTAGTGTGTTGTAGAATTCGCTAACCTCTGCAGATGTTGCTCGCAACTGAATGTGCTGCTGATAATACTTACTGTAAGCTGTGCATCACGTGCTCTTGTAAAACACTCTCTAGATAGATCGATAGCACTATCAGAAACGAGACACCGTGTGACAGACAGTCTCTATTAACCATCAGTTTGATAACTGATCGACCGGGAGTATAACTTTCTATGAACCTATGTAGAACAATGTATAAACTCTGTAGTGTGTCCTGTCTACTAACTCTGGTTTGTGTTGTCGTGTTAACTTATCTGTGAAACACCGTGGTGCTAGTCAGTGTAGTACTTGTAAACTCTGATCTGTTGTGACATGTCAAATACTGTCGTCGCTGACTGTAGGATCGTCAACTCTAGAGATCTTGTAGTGTGTGTTCGTTTGTTTGTGTAACAAATTCTGGTGTGTCCTTGTAGTTTGTTTCATTCACTCTTAAAGATGCACTGTAACTTTTCTTGTGACGGGTCTGTCGCTTGCTCGTCGCCATGGAGATGGTCTTGCTTGGCTCAGGATGTTCCGCAGTATGGCATTAAGCCTAAGAATTTCTGTGCATCTTTTACCTTTTTCTAGCAAAGTTTGAGGCCCCCCGAAGGGGCCCCCGAAGGGACCCCTGAACGACCCCTGATGGAGCCCCCGAAGGAGCCCCTGAAGGAGCCTGACTCGTGTGTGTGTGTGTGTGTGTGTGTGTGTTCAGGTCAAACCGCGGTGAGCGTGTTCAGGTGGATCAGGAGGAACCGGAGCCAGATGAACACGGACCAGACCAAACGGTGAAGACCCCTCCACACACTCACAATGTTGACATGGGTTCGATTTGTTCTGAGCTTCTGTAGAACAGCGGAGCAAACGTTTCTGCTTCTGGAGGATGTGTGTGTGGAGAACCGTCATGATGGAGAACCGTCATGATGAGAACCGTCATGATGAGAACCGTCATGATGAGAACCGTCATGATGAGAACCTGATGTTTGTGTCGTCAGGTTCCCTCTGGGCGTGGTCCTGTTCCTGCTGCTCGTCTTCGCCCTCGTCTGCAGTGAGTACAGTAAGACTTGAACTCCAGGATCAGGCCTCCAGCTGAACCTTCTGAACCTAACCAAGGTGGTCTGCAGAGGTGTTTAAAGTGTGTTGTTGGTGACCCCCCTTTGTGCTTCAGGTTGGCTCTGGTTCGGTCTCTCGTCCTCGTCTGAGTCGGAGCTCGTCGAGTCCGAACTGCCTTTTCTACAGACGTTAAACCCTCAGACCAATCATGACTCTGAACCAGGGCCGGTCCCACCAGGGCCGGTCCCACCAGGGCCGGTCCCACCAGGGCCGGTCCCCAGGGCCAGGTCCCACCAGGGCCGGTCCCACCAGGGCCGGTCCCACCAGGGCCGGTCCGAGAAACTGCGGTTCAAATGTACCAAGAACCAGACGAAATGGAGACTGAAGCTGAACAGGCGTCTGCAGAAACAAAGAAGGTACCAAACTGGGGCGGGGGCCGGGGGCCGGGGCGGTTGGGGACACAGGGGACCGGGTTACAGGACCGGGACGAGGGACGAGGGCCGGGACGAGGGCCGGGACGAGGGCCGGGACGAGGGCCGGGGACGAGGGCCGGGACGAGGGCGGGACGAGGGCCGGACGAGGCCGGACGAGGAGGCGAGGACGAGGACGAGGGACGAGGGACGAGGGACCGGGACGAGGGCCGGGACGAGGCCGGACGAGGGCGAGCGGACGAGGGACGAGCGGACGAGGCAGGGACGAGGGCGGGACGAGGGACGAGGGACGAGGGACGAGGACGAGACGAGGGACGAGGGACGAGCGGACGAGCGGACGAGGCCGGGACGGGGCGGGGACGAGGGCCGGGGCCCGGACGAGGCCGGGCCCGGACGAGGGCGGGGCCGCGAGGGACGAGGGCGAGGCCGGGGGCCCGGACGAGGACGAGGGCGAGGGACGGGGCCCGACGAGGACGGACGAGGGCCGGGGGCGACGGGACGAGGGCCGGGGGCCCGGACGAGGGACGAGGGCCGGGGGCCCGGACGACGAGGCGGGGCCGGGGGCCCGACGAGGGACGAGGGACGAGGGCCGGGGCCCGGACGAGGACGAGGACGAGGCCGGGCCCGGACGAGGACGAGCCCGGACGAGGGACGAGGGCCGGGGCCCCGGACGAGGAGACGAGGACGAGGGCCGGTGCCCGGACGAGGACGAGGGACGAGGGCCGGGGCCGGACGAGGACGAGGACGCAGGGCGGGGCCCGACGAGGCGAGGGCCGGGGGCCCCGACGAGGGCCGGGCGCCGACGAGGGACGAGGGACGAGGGCCGGGGGCCCGGACGAGGGACGAGGACGAGGCCCGACGAGACGAGGCGGGCCGGACGAGGGACAGCGGGGCCCGGACGAGGACGAGCGACGAGGGAACGGGACGAGGGACGAGGACGGGACGAGGGACGGGGACGAGGGAGAGGGCGGACGAGGACGGGGGGACGAGGGACGGGGGACGAGGGACGGGGGACGAGGGACGGGGCACGGGACGGGGGCCGACGAGGGACGGGGCCCGGACGGGGGCCCGGACGAGACGGGGCCCGGACGAGGGACGGGGCCGGACGAGGGACGGGGGCCGACACGGGACGGGGCCCGGACGGGGACGGGGCCCGGACGGCCCGGACGGGGGCCCGGACGGGGGCCGGGACGGGGGCCGGGACGGGAGGGGGCCCGGGGACCGGGGACCGGGGACCGGGGACCGGGGACCGGGGACCGGGGCCGGGACTAACTCTGGATGTGTTCAGGTTTCAGATCTGGACTCGTCTCGTTTGGAGCGTCTGGAGCAGAGTCTGTCGTTGCTCTGGAAACGGATGGAGGCTAAAGGTCATGACCCCGAGCCTGACCCTGTTGCCCACGGTGACGGTGAAGACCTGGACTCGGACCTGGACTCGGACCTGGACTCGGACCAGAGCGCGGTCCTGGAGCAGCAGCTGGACCAGATCCGGACCAGGCTGGAGCAGGACCACAGAGTCTGGGAACAGGTCGGGTTTAACCATGTTTACAATGTTCCACATCTGTTCCAAGTAAATCTGAACGTTCAGAACCTTCACGATCCTTCTCGTCCTGGTTCTGGTTTTCAGACTCGAGCGCGCGACTCGGAGCAGCAGCAGAAGCTCTCCTTCAGACTAGAACAGATCCAGGGACAACTGGACGAGCTCAGCAGGAGAACGCAGGTGAGAACGTACGAGGAGCCCTGGCGAGAACGTACTAGAACACACTAGAACGCAGGTCAGAACGCGGGTGAGAACCAGAACGCTGGGGAACAAGCTGAGGAGGGGCTTAAAAGACTAAGTGGGTTTGACTCGGACCTTGTGGAGACCTTCACCAGTCAAAGGTGAAGATACGACCAAACTGAGAATAAAGATGTTTGTGGTTGAACGGTTTCAGGACCTGGAGCTGAAACATTGGTCTGCGCTCAGAGACTTCTCCGTCCCTGCTCCGCTCAGGTCGGTCTTCTGCAGGTTCAGAGGCCGGTTCCTTTGACTCAACCTCATCTGAATGTGTGTCTGCAGTTCTGAAGTGGAGTCCCAGGACGTGCTGTTCACCGAGCTGTCTCGCCTCCAGGGGGCGCTGCAGTCTGTCACACAGGATGTCCAGGCTCTGTCCGGCTGCAGAGGAAGATGTGCCCAGCTCCAACATCTACAGGAAACGGTCAGAAACCTAAGAACACTGGTGCAGACCCTCCCCTAGACCCTCCCCTAGACCTCCCCTAGACCTCCCCTAGACCCTCCCCTAACCCTCCCCGGTGCAGACCCTCCCCTAGACCCTCCCCTAGACCTGCAGACCCTCCCCAAGACTCCCCTAGACCCCCCCAACCGTGCGCAGACGCTCCCCCAGACCGTTCAGAGAGGCTCGCAGGTTCCGCAGGTCCGCAGTCGCAGTCTCGCAGGTCTCGCAGTCTCGGGTCTGCAGGGCTCTGTCTCTCAGGTCGGAGCAGGTCTTGTCTTGGCCAGGAGCATCCGGTCCCCTTTTGCTCTCAGTCTTGTCTCGTGAGGACGTTGGGTCTGTCTCATTCATGTGAGCGTTGACGAGCACAGCCTGCAGGCGCGTCTGCTCGAGCCAGACTCATGGAACAGATCCACAGAGAGAGCCACGGCCTGCAGGGCGCCGCACACAACATAAAACAATATAATATAAAATATATAATATATATATTATATATAAAAAAATGGTCACACACGCTTCAAACGGTCTGAAGTCTGAATCATCCATTCCGATGTTCCGTCTCATCCATCCGATCATTGTTGAGCTTGTGTCATTCTGAGGCCACATTCTCCATAAAACAGGACCTTTCAAAAAAATCGGGAGACTGCAGACCATCGGTTCTGCAAATGCCGACTCTCTGAATGACCTGAGCAAGGAGAGCAGAGCCTCGTCAATTCTTTCTCAATCTCATGTAGTGTCTCCAGGTGAACTTGAATAAAGAGATTATCCCCTCGGATGCGACCGCACCAGACAAACATCAGCCCAGAAGTCCAAATGATGGAATATTTTTAAATTGATAATCACTATAAAAACACTGATGTGTTTTGTCTTCAGAGGTGCAGAAGATGTCCAGAGCGCCTTCGACTCTTCTCTGAGACAGGACTGGACTGGCAGACCAGCCCTCGAGTCTGGAGGTAAACCTGCTGCTCAGTGTGACAATGAAACTAAATAAGAGTGATGTTTCGTTGTTCCCTGTGCTCTGTAGGTGCAGTATCTGCTCTCTCGCTGCTCTCAGAACGTTGAGACTAAAACGGCCTCTGCTCAGTTGTTTGGGATTCACTGGACTTCACCAGTCTCCAGCACCGCCATCCAGGTGTTATTCACACTCGCACCCCCCTGGAGTCGCACGGTTGCACCCCCCTGAGACGCTCGCACGTGTCGAGCACAGCGCCCCTGGAGGAGCGCTCGCACGTGTCTGACACAGCGCCCCTCTGGAGACGCTCGCACGGTGTCTGAGCACAGCGCCCCCTGGAGGACGCACGTGTCGCTGAGCACAGCGCCCCTGACGCTCGCACTGTCTCTGGAGGACATGTGTCTGAGCACGCGCTGGAGGACGCTCGCAATGTGTCTGAGCACAGCGCCCTGAGACGCTCGCACGTCTGAGCCACGCCCCCTGGAGACGCTCACGTGAGCACAGCGCCCCCTGGAGGACGCTCGCACGGGCTGAGCACAGCGCCCCCTGAGGACGCTCGCACGTGACGGCGTGGAGACGCTCGGCGCCCTGAGGACCTGGAGCGCGCCCCCGCACGTCGCACAGCGCCCCTGGAGACGCTCGCACGTGTCTAAGCACGGCGCCCCCTGGAGGATGCTCGCACGTGTCACATTCTGAGCTGAATCCAGTTTCTAGGTCACATAATGTTCCACTGAGGCTTTAATAACAGTTGAAGGGTCCTTCTCAGAGCGTTCTCCTCGCCGCAGCTAGAACACGCCCCTTAGGGTCTTTGACACGTGCTTGTGGTTGTACTCAGAGGAAGCGGTCCTGTGTTTCAGCCGGACGTTCAGCCTGGAAACTGTTGGCCGTTCCGAGGCTCGTCCGGGTTCTTCCTGATCCGCCTCTCGTCTCGGGTTCTGCCCTCGAGGTTCCCCTCGAACACATCCCCAAGTCTCTGTCTCCAACGGGAAGTCTGAGCAGCGCCCCCAAGGACTTCAGAGTCTACGTAAGACCGGGGCTGAGGGGCCGGGAACTAAACCGGTGTGAGACCAGGTCTAACTAAAGTCTTTCTCAGGGTCTGAGGGACGAGGAGGACGAGGAGGACGAAGAGGGGAAGCTCCTGGGGACGTTTGTGTACGACCAGGACGGAGAAGCTCGCAGACTTTCACCACCGTGAGTTCCTCTGGACTCTCGCTCTCGCTCTCTCTCTCTCTCTCTCTCGCTCTCTCTCTCTCGCTCTCTCTCGCGCTCTCTCTCTCGCTCGCTCTCTCGCTCTCTCCGCGCTCTCTCTCGCTCCTCTCTCTCTCTTCTCGCTCTCTCGCTCTCTCTCTCTCTCGCCGCTCTCTCTTCATCTCTCGCGCCTCTCCTCGCTCTCTCTGCTCTCTCTCTCTCTCTCTCTCCTCTCCTCTCCCTCTCGCTCGCTCTCTCCTCGTCGCTCGCTCGCGCTCTCGCGCTCTCTCTCGTCTCGCTCTCTTCTCTCTCTCGCTCTCGTCGCTCTCTCTCTCGCTCTCTCCTCTCTCGCTCGCTCTCCTCTCGGTCTCTCTCTCGCTCTCGCTCTCGCTCCTCTCTCCTCTCTCCGCTCTCTCGCGCTCTCTCTTCTCCTCTCTCCAACTCCTCTCTCTCTAAGCGTCTCTCTCGCTCTCTCGCTCGCTCTCTCGCTCGCTCTCTCCTCTCGCGCTCTCGCTCGCGTCTCTCTCGCTCTCTTCGCTCTCTCCTCGCTCTCTCTCGCCTCTCTCGCGCTCTCTCTCGCTCGCTCATCGCTCGCTCTCTCCTCTCTCTCTCGCTCGCGTCCTCTCTCTCTCTCGCTCTCTCGCTCTCGCTCGCTCTCGCTCGCTCGCTCGCTCTCGCTCTCTCGCTCTCTCGCTCTCTCGGGCGCCACATGGTTCTCAGACGTTCCACTCGTTCCATGTCGTGGGCGTCGTCTTTAGTGACGTTTCGTTGTTATTTCAGGAGGAAAACGACGAGTCGTTTCAGCTCGTTCTGGTCAAGGTCTTGTCGAACTGGGTCACAAGGATTACACCTGCGTTTACCGCTTCAGAGTCCACGGGACCCCAGTCCAGACCAACCCGGGTCTGACTGGACCGGCCAGGAAGAGGCCCTAACCGAACCTGGACCAGAGAGCCCTGAAGCCGGACCTGGAACCAGGGAAGAGCCCCTGACCGACCAGGACCAGGAAGGGAGGGCCCCGAAGACCGGACCAGGACCTGGAAGAGGACGACCTGAACCGGACCAGGACCTGGAAGAGGCCCTGAAACCGGACCAGGACCAGGAAGAGGCCCCTGAACCGGACCAGGACCAGGAAGAGGCCCCTGAACCGGACCAGGACCTGGAAGAGGCCCCTGAACCGGACCAGGACCTGGAAGAGGCCCCTGAACCGGACCAGGACCTGGAAGAGGCCCCTGAACCGGATCAGGACCTGAAAGAGACCCCAGAGAAGGACCAAGAAGACAAAAGCCAGGACTAAACCAAGACTAAACCTGGACTGAGGGGCAGTGATAATGGCAGCTGTTTTTAATGTGATGAGTACATTTCCTCCTCGGGACTCGTTTATCTAATGAAACATTTAAACTTCAAACACTGATGTAAATATGTTTAAATGTGATAACTTTATTCACCTCAAACCAGTTTTTATGAAGCGTGTAAATATTAGTTTTGAATGTGATTCTTGTCTGAATAAAGATGTGATTCTTAAACGTTTGACTGCTTTATTTACACAATAAAATAATTAAACTGTTAAATTTAGCAAAATAAAGTGTTGTTGCAGTGAGTCATTAAAACGATGCAGATTATTTAGGGACGTGTACTTTTACAATTTTAAGATTGGCACATTAAAAATCAAATCATTTTCACTTCCTTTAAAATGACATGTCATTAAAACTGCCTTCAAACCGTCAACCATAAAAACTAAAATGAACAATTAAATCGGTCCCAGATTAAAAACGTGTTTAAAAAGACAAACGCTGTAAAAAAAAAAAAATCATTATTTCGGCTCTGATCCGGAAGTAGACGCCGACGTCACTTCCTGTTTACAGCCGCGTGGTTCCGGGATTTACACGCGCACGTGATTCTCTGAAAACAGCGGAATAAAGGTCTGTATTTACCTTGTATTTACCTTGTATTTACCTTGTATTTACGGGTCTCAAACAGGCGCAGGTCCAGGACTGTGGCGCTAATATTACTTACACGTTTATATTTCTTTGGACGCATTTTAAAGAACAAGAAACGCAGGATGTGAACTCATTCACATGTTTTCAGTGGTAGAACCCGGAGTACCCGGAGTACCCGGAGTACCCTTCGCAGACACGGGGAGAACATGCAAACCTCCGTTTTTCTTCCGTTCCATTTTCATCAGCAAATATTTCAGTTTGACAATATGTTCTTTCACATTCAGGGGAAAATACCATTCATTTAGACTCTAAATGAATGGTATCGTGATGGGGGACTCCCCCATCACCCCCTAAACCTGACAGACAATTTTTAGAGAGTCCCAGGATGTTTTGTGCGTTTCAGACCATCGTGGCGTGTGTTTTGTGCGTTTCAGGCCATCGTGGCGTGTGTTTTGTGCGTTTCAGGCCATCGTGGCGTGTGTTTTGTGCGTTTCAGGCCATCGTGACGTGTGTTTTGTGCGTTTCAGACCATCGTGACGTGTGTTTTGTGCGTTTCAGACCATCGTGACGTGCGTTTTGTGCGTTTCAGACCATCGTGACGTGCGTTTTGTGCGTTTCAGACCATCGTGACGTGCGTTTTGTGCGTTTCAGACCATCGTGACGTTGTTTTGTGCGTTTCAGACCATCGTGGCGTCGTTTTTGTGCGGTTTGTGGCGCAGACCATCGTGACGTTTGTGCGTTTCGTGACGTGGACCATCGTACGTGCGTTTTGTGCGTTTTCAGACCACGTGTGTTTTGTGCGTTTCGGACGTGCTTTGTGCGTCATCGACGTGTGTGCGTTTCAGACCATCTGGCGTGTGTTTTTGTGCGTTTCAGCATGTGTGTTTTGTGCGTTTCAGGCCATCGTGACGTGTGTTTTGTGTTTCAGACCATCGTGACGTGTGTTTTGTGCGTTTCAGACCTCGTGACGTGCGTTTTGTGCGTTTCAGACCATCGTGACGTGCGTGCGGTTTTGACGTGCTTTCGTCGTTGACCACGTGCGTTTTCGTTTCACCATCGTGACGTGTGTTTTGTGCGTTTCAGACCATCGTGACGTGCGTTTTGTGCGTTTCAGACCATCGTGTTTTGTGCGTTTCGACCATCGTGACGTGTGTTTTGTGCGTTTCAGGCCATCGTGACGTGTGTTTTGTGCGTTTCAGACCATCGTGACGTGCGTTTTGTGCGTTTCAGACCATCGTGACGTGCGTTTTGTGCGTTTCAGGCCATCATGACGTCCCTGTCGCTGCAGTTGAAGCGGTTGGCGTTGCCACAGACCGATCCGAACCTCTTCAGCCAGAAGGAGGCAGCGTCGTTACTGTTCGAGCCCAGAGATGCTGCGACCATGGACGGCTCCACCTTCTACGCCCTCGGTTTGTGCTCCACTGAAGACTCTGTTCCACACACGGTCTTAACTATGGTCAAAACACGTTCAGAAGGACCTTGATCACGGTTGATGGCACAAGAACGTTCTGAAATGGGTTTTAGACTTGGGTTCTCTTTCAGAAAGGGCCTCGATGATGATGAGACTGGACCGTATCATCAGCTCATGCCACACCTTCTGCCACACACTCCACACTTCCACACCTTCTGCCACACCTTCTGCCACACCTTCTGCCACACCTTCTGACACACCTTCTGACACACCTTCTGTCACACCTTCTGACACACCTTCTGACACACCTTCTGACACACCTTCTGACACACCTTCTGACACACCTTCTGACACACACAGGTTTCTGTAAAGGCACTAATAAACAATAAGAACAGGGTTGGTGCTAAAGGTGATCCTTGTGGGACGCCCGCTTTGAGAACTTAAGATGTTTACTGCTGCCAAATGGAGGAAATTGCTGCGTGGCTTCTTCTCTTCTTCAGGCTGCTTCTCATGCTCCTCTTTCTTCAGGCTGCTCTCATCTCCTCTTCTTCTCTTCTTCAGGCTGCTCTCATGCTCCTCTTCTATTCTCAGGCTGCTCTCATGCTCCTCTTCTTCTCTTTCAGGCTGCTCTCAATGCTCCTCTTCTTGCTCTCTTCAGGCTGCTCTCATGCTCCTCTTTCTTCTATCTTCAGGTCCTCTCACTGCCTCTCTTCTCTCTTCAGGGCTGCTCTCATGCTCCTTTCTTTCTCTTCTGTCAGCGGCTGCCTCTGCTCCTCTTCGTTCTCTTTTTCAGGCTGCTCTCAATGCTCGCTCTTCTTCAGGGCTGCTCTCATCGGCTCCTCCTTCTCAGGCTGCTCTCATGCCTCGCCTCTTCTTCGCACTTCTTCAGGCTGACTCTCTAATGCTCCTTGTCTTTCGTTCGTCTTCTTCGAGGTGGCTCTCATTGCTTCCTACTTTCTCCTTCTTCTTCCCAGCTGTCTACTGGATCTCCTCTTCCTTCATTTTCTTCTAAGGCTGCTCTCTATGCTGCCTCTTTCTCTTCTTACAGGCGGCTCTCATCTGCTCCTATTCTGTCCAGTGGGCTGCGCCATTGCTCCTCTCTTCTCTTCTTCAAGGTGGCTCTCCATGCTCCTCTTCTCAGCTGCTCTCATGCTTCCTCTTTTTTCTTCTTCAGGCTGCTCCTCATGCTCTCTTCTTCTCTCTTCAGGCTGCTCATGCTCCTCTCTTCAGGCTGCTCTCATGCTACGCTCTTCTTCTCTTTCTTCAGGCTGCTCTCATGCTCCTCTTCTCTTCTTCGCGGCTCTCTCATGCTCCTCTTCTTCTCTGCTCAGGCTGCTCTCATGCATGCCTCTTCTTCTCTTCCTTTCAGCGCTCTCATGCTCCTCTTCTTCTCTCTTCAGGCTGCTCTCGCTGCTCCTCTTATTCTCTTCTTCAAGGCTGCTCTCATGCTGCGCTCTTTTCTCTCCTTCTTCAGGTGCTCTCATGCTCCTCTTCTCTCTTTTTCAGGCTGCTGCTATGCTCCTCTTCTTTCAGGGCTGCTCTCATGCCCTCCTTCCTTCAGGCTTGCTCCTCATGCTCCCTCTTCTTCAGGCTGCTTCATGCTCTCTTCTTCTTCTTCTTCAGGGCTGCCTCTCATGCCTTTCCCTCTTCTTCATCTTTTCAAGGCTGCTTCTCCATGTCCTCTTCTCTCTTCTTCAGGCTGCTCTATGCTCTCTTCTTTCTTTCTTCAGTGCTGCTCCTCATGTCTCCTCAGCTCTTGCTCTCTTGCCGGCCTGCTCTCATGCTCCTCTTCTCTTCTTCAGGCTGCTTCTCATGCTCCTCTTGCTTCAGGCTGCTCTCTATGCTCCTCTCTTCTCGTTCTTCAGGTCTGCTTCATGTCCCTCTTCTTCAGGCTGCTCTCATGCTCTCTTCTTCTCTTTCTTCAGGCTGCTCTCATGCTCCTCTTCTTCCAGGTGCTCTTCATGCTCTCTTCTTCAGGGCTTGCTCTCATGCTCCTCATTCTGTCTCTCTTATTTCAGGCTGCTCCATGCTCCCTTCTTTTCTTCTTCAGGCGCTTCATGCTCCCTCTCTTTTCAGGCTGTCTGCATGCTCCTCTTCTCTTCTTCAGGCTGCCTACATGCTCTCTTCTTCTCTTCTTCAGCGCTGCTCTCATGCTCCTCTGTACTTCTCCTCTTCAGGCTGCTCTCATGCTCTGTCTTTCTTTTTCTTCAGGCTGCTCTCATGCTCTCTTCTCTTCTTTCAGGCTGCTCTCATGCTCCTCGTTCTTAGGTTGCTCTCATGCATCCCTCTTCTCTTCTTCAGGCTGCTCTCAATGCCTCTCTTCTTCTCTTCTTCAGGCTGCTTTCATGCTCCTTTCTTCTCTTCTTTCAAGGCTGCTCTCATGCTCCTCTACTTCTCTTCTTTCAGGCTCTCTCTGCTCTTCCTCTTCTTAGGCTTGGTCTCATGCTTCCTCTTCTTCTCTTACTTCAGGCTGCTCTCATGCTCCTCTTCTTCTCATCTTTCTCAGGCTGCTCTCATGCTCCTCTCTCTTCTTACAGGTGCTCTCATGCTCCTGCTTCTATCTTTTTCAGGCTGCTCTCCATGCTCTCTTTTTCTCTTCTTCACAGGCTGCTCTCATGCCTCCTCTTCTTCTCTTTTTCAGGCTGCTCTATGCTCCTCTTACTTCAGGCTGTCTCCTATGTCTTTCTTCGGCTGCTCCAATGCTCCTCTTCTGCTCAGGCTGCTCTCATGCTCCTTTCTCTTCTTCTCTTCTTCAGGCTGCTCTTCATGCTACCTCTTCTCTCTTCAGCTGCTCTTCATGCTCTCTTCTTCTCTTCTTCAGCTGGCTCTCATTGCTCCTCTTCTTCTCTTCTCAGGTGTCTCTCATGCTCTCTTCTCTCTTCTTTCAGGCTGCTCTCTATGCTCCTCTTCTTCAGGTGCTATCATCGCTCCTCTTCTCTTCTCAGGCTGTCTCTCTAGTATGCTCCTTTCTTTTCAATTTCTGTGGCTCGGGATCGAGAGCTGCTCTCATGCTCCTTCTTCTTTCTTTCTCAGAGCTGTCTCATGCTCTCTTCTTCTCTTTCCTTCAGTGCTCTGCTCATGCTCTCTTCTCTTCGTTCAGGTGCTACTCATTGCTCCTTCTTGCTTTCTTCTCGAGGTGCTCTCATGCTCCTCTTCTTCTCTTCTTGCGAGGCTGCTCTCATGCTCCTCTTCTGTCTCATCTTAACAGGCTGCTCTCATCCCCTCTTCTTCTCTCTTCAGGTGCTCTCATGCTCTCTTCTTCTCTTCTTCGCAGGCTGCTCTCAATGCTTCCTCTCTCTCTTTTTGCAGGCGCTGGCAATGCTCCTTCTCTTACAGTGCTTGGCTCTCATGCTCTCTCTTCTTCCAGGCTGCTCTCATGCTCTTAGCGTCTTCTTCATCTTCTTCAGGCTGCTCTCATGCCTCTCTTCTACTTTCTTCAAGGCTGCTCTCATGCTCCTCTTCTTCTCTCTCCAGGCTCTGTGCTCTCATGCTCCTCTTCTTCTCTCTTGCAGGCGCTGCTCTCATGATGCTCCCCTTCTCTTCTTCAGGCTGCTCTCATGCTCTGCTTCTTCAGGCTGCTCTCTTGCTCTCTTCTTCTCTTTCTTCAGGCTGCTCTGATGCTCCTCGTTCTTCAGCTGCTCTCAATGGCTCTCTTCTTCTCTCTTCGGCTGCTCTTGCTCCCTCTTCTCTTCTCTTTACGAGGCTGCTTCTCATGGCTCCTCTTCTTCAAGGCTAGCTCTCATGCTCCTCTTATAATTTTTCAGCTGCTCCTCAATTCTCTCTTCTCTTTCATCCAGGCTGGCATCTCATGCTCGCCTCCTTCTATTACCTTTCAGGCTTGCTTCAATAGACTCATCTTTCTTCTCTTCATCCAGGCTGACTGCTCATGCTCCATCTTCTCTCATCTCAGGCTGCTCTCATAGCTCCTCTTCTTTCTCTCTTCAGGCTGCTCTCATGCTCATAATATATATATTCTTCAGTGCTGCTACTCGATAGCTTCCTTTCTTCTCTTTTTCAGGCTGCTATCATGACTCTTCTTTCAGGCTCTCTCATGCTCCTCTGCTTCAGGCTGCTCACATGACACTCCTCATACTCTATCAGGCTGCTCTCATGCTCCTCTTCTTCTAGTGTCTTCGAGAGCTGTCTCATGCTCCTGCTTCTTTCTCTTCTCAGGCTTGCTCTCTTGCTCCTGCTCCTTCTCTTGTCTTCTGGCCTGGTTCTCATGCTTCCTCTTATCTTCTTCAGCGCTGCTTCATGTCTCATTCTTCGCAGGCTGCTCTCGATAGCTACTCTCTTGCTCTTTCTTCAGGGTCTGCTCTCATGCTCCCTCTTACTTCAGGCTAGGGCTCTACGATGCTCCTCTTCTTTCTCTTTCTTCTGTCGGGGCTCTCTTATTGCTCGGCCTCTTCTTCTCTTCTTCAGGCTGCGATCTCTTATGCTCCTCTTCTTTCTAGGCTGCTCTCTCATGCTCCCTCTTCGCCCTTCTTCAGAGCTGCTTCAACTACATTAGCTGACTCCTTCTGTCAGGCGTGCTCCTCGAGCTCCTCTTTCTTACTTCTTCAGGCTGCTCTCGAGTGCTCCTTTTTACAGTCTTCTTCTTTCCTTCTCAGCTGCTCTCATGATCGCTCTTCTTCTCTCTTCAGGCTGCTCTCAATGCTCTCTTCTTCTCTTCTTCAGGCTGCTCTCATTGCCTCCTTCTTCTTCTTCTTCAGCTCTCATGCTCGCACGGGGCTGGATGGATTGCTGCTTGGGAATCGAACCTTCGCTCTTCGGAGTTCCAGCGGACTCTGTTCAGTCTTCTCTCTTGTGACGGATTGGAGCCGAAGTGCGTTCAGTCAAAAGACAATCACGCAAAACTGGAACCGAGACTATCGCGAATCTGTTATTTCTGACCGAGTTTTGTCCGTATCCTTCCTCCTCAAGACCCACTCAGACACAAGTGTCCTGGAGTGGCTCATCACAGGTAACTATAGAAGGGTTATACAGCAACTCCGGGCCTTAGACTGGGTTTTCAACCGGGGTTTGTCACCGGGTTTGGGTGGTGTTGACTTAGTGTCTTTTCAGGTTCCACATTCGCGACGTACGAACGTGGCCGTTCGGTGGTCTTGTGTTTCTCCCTTTACGGACTTCCAAGGTGTTCGTGCAGAGTCGTGCAGCGGGAATCCTGAACATGCCGTGACGGACCGAACGAGAGTGGGGATACGGGGCTGGAATGTCGTCCGGGTAACAGGCAGGGGCTGCTCGGCTTCATGTCGGGTGGTTGCAGGGGGCCGCGTGTGTCAGGAGGGCAGGGGGGTCGGCTCCGGGCTTCTGTCGGTCCTGGCAGGGGGCGCTCGCTTCTGTCGTGTCCTGAGGGGCGCTCTCAGGGGCTTCAGGGGGGTCGCTTCTGTCGCTGGCAGGGGGGGCTGGGGTGTCTAGGGGGCCAGCAGGGGGCCTCGGCTTCGGGTCGGTGTTCCTGGGGGCGCTCGCTTCTGGTCGTTCCTGCACGCGCGGGCGTCTGTGTCAAGGGGCCACAGGGCGGCGCTCGGACTTCTGTCGTGTCCTGGCAAGGGGGGCGCTCTCGGCGCTCTAGCTGGTCCTGCAGGGGCGCGCTCTCTCTCTAGTGTCCTGTCAGGGGGTGCGCTCTCGAGATAAACCTGTGACATTTGTGTGTCCTGTCAGAAACCTGTTCCTTGCCAGACTGACTGCTGGTCACGTCACTGTCAAAAGACCTGGGCTTCATGCTTCATCTGCAACATCAGGGTCTCAGACTCGCTCAGATTCCATCAAGTAAGACGCCGGGTCCGGTAAGACCACTTGTGGAACTCACTGTGGGACCCACTGTGACCCACTGTGGACCCACTGTGGGCCAATGGTGGGCCAATGTGGACCACTCCACTGTGGACCACTGTGGACCACTTCCGGCTACTTTGCCCGGTACCCTCATGAAGGATCTTACAGGGAGGATGAAAGTTTGTGGTTCAGGTCAAATGGACTGTTCTCTTAGTTTTGATCTGGGTTCAGGTCAGATCCTCAGGGTCACTCTGAGGTCCACTCGAGGTCAATCTGAGGGTCATCTGAGGGGTACTTTGAGGTCACTCTGAGGGTCACTGAGGGTCACTCTGAGGGTCCCTCTGAGAAGTGTCCACTCTGGGCGTCACTCTGAGGTCCACTCCTGACGGTCCACTGCTTCACGTCGGTCACTGCTCTGGGTCACTCCTGAGGGTACATCATGAGGGGGCTGGAAGGGTCACTCTGGAGGTCACTCTCAGGGTCATCTGGTCACTCTTGAGGGGTCACTCTGAGGGTCACCTCAGGGTCAACTTCAGCGTCACTCTGCAGGTGTCACTCTGAGGGTCCTGTTCTGAGGTGTCAGTCTGAGGGTCACTCTGAGGGTCACTCTCAGGGTCAGGGTCACTCTCAGGTCGAGGGTCACTCTGAGGGTCACTCTCAGGTCACTCTAGGAGGGTCACTCTGAGGGTCAAACTCTGAAGGGTCAGAGAGGTGCAGGTTTATGAGGTCATGTGGGTGGCACAAATAAACTAAAGTCACATTATTCTAACTGGGGTAAGGATGTGGAAAATGTGTCAGAGGGAAGGACTTTAGGAGAGGTAGGGCTGCAACGATTCACTCCGAGTAAAATCGAATAATGGCGAGTGGAGGCAAGAAAAAAAGCTTCGATTATTATTATCATTGCTGTGAGATATCGCCCAGTGTCGTTTTAATTTTACATATTTAATCAAAAACACGTGAATCTTGCGGCGCGCGGAGCGATCTTGGTTCCGCTCTTGACGAAGGCGGCGACAGGAAGTGAGCGGCGCGTTCTGAAACTTCACTGGTTGCGACTGGCGAGGAGTTCTGGATGAGTGAAAGAGCCATTATAATAATCCTGAGCCTGCAACTCTAAACACCAGGGTGGGCATCTAGCGTTCCGGGCCCACTGGCCCAGCCCCGACACGCCACTGGCGGACTCCCCGCGCTCCCACGCTCCCCGGGGACCACTCACAACTCTGGCTTCCCTAGTCACAGGTGGTACTTTTAAACAGCCAATGCACATGGAAACAGCACGAGGACCGGTTATGTTAGAATAATCTGTTGTGAAACAGAAAGTCCGAGACGCGGAGCCAAAGTGACCGGCACACACGAGCCAAAACGCAACATGCAGAGCTCAAAACACCAGGACCACCGGTCCCACCAGGACCACCGGGCCCACCCAACATAACGTTTAACAAATGTCTTATTTGAAGTGATATGACAGTTACTGTAACTGTTTACAGTCTATGACAAGTGAATTAGTCCTTTATATATTCTTTCTACAAACAGAACAGTTTGGACTGAAGTGAAATGTTGCTGTTTTGGGGACAAATTTATATGAAATTAAGAATAAAATGTGTTATTTTAAGCAGCAATTCCTTATTTTGTATTTGTTTGTTACTATGAGCTATAACGTTTATCTAAAAAATGATTTTAAATGTGTTTAAATGGTTTACTGAATGTACAAAAAAAATAACCGATTACTCGAAGAAAAGAATCGATAGATTACTCGATTACTAAAATAATCGATAGCTGCAGCCCTAATTAGGAGAGAACATTCGTTTGTTCATTCAGGCGTTCTCAGACTTCGGAGGAGGTTCTTCTCAGCTCAGAGTCATTTTCTCGTTCTTCGCCTCGACGATCGTCTCAGCTCTGGATTCAGCTGAGATCATCACGGACGCAATCATCACCAAACTGTTACCCCACGTCCAGAAGGTCAGTCCTGGTGTAGTCCTGGTGTAGACCCGGTCTAGACCCGGTTTAGACCCGGTCTGACCCCGCTCTCTCCTCAGGGTCTAAAGTCCTCGCTCGTGGACTTCAGAGCTTCGGCGCTCATGGTTCTGTGTCAGATCTCGGTGAAGGTGACGATGGAGAAAGTCCTTGTCCAGTCTCTGTCCGGAATCCTCTGCAAGTCCCTGAAAGACCGAGTCCTGGTCCAAGAGAGTCTGGGGGCTTTGATAGTCCTGCTCCAGAACCAGGACCACGCTGGACCCACGCACAAGTAAGGACCCGGCACTAGACCAGGACTAGACCGAAACAGATATTTGGTCCAAGAATGTTCAAGGGTTTTAAGAAGTGTTAGCACATTACCACACGAGCACATAACACTTTTAGCTTGTTAGCATATTAGCCTGTTAGCATATTAGCCTGTTAGCTTGTTAGCATATTAGCCTGTTAGCTTGTTAGCATATTAGCCTATTAGCATATTAGCTTGTTAGCATATTAGCCTGTTAGCTCGTTAGCATATTAGCCTGTTAGCTTGTTAGCATATTAGCCTGTTAGCTTGTTAGCATATTAGCCTGTTAGCATATTAGCATATTAGCCTGTTAGCATATTAGCTTGTTAGCATATTAGCCTGTTAGCTCGTTAGCATATTAGCCTGTTAGCTTGTTAGCATATTAGCCTGTTAGCATATTAGCCTGTTAGCTCGTTATCCTGGAGTTTTGTTTTCACTTTTGTTTTTATAAATCAAGATATGGACAACAATAACTGACCAATCAGGAGCCTTTTTCACCTAAATTGGTCTAATCCCGGTCTAATCCCGGTCTTGTTCCAGGTCTCTGTCCCGTCTGGTCTCGGTCTCAGATCTGGCTTCTTCTCTGGAGTTGATGGCTCAGACTCACGACGTTTCTCCTCTGCTGCGCCACCTGCTGCCTCACCTCATGAACTGCACCTTCAGCTCAGGTAAATCCCATGTTCTTCTACGCTGAAGGATTCTAGAGGAGACGGTTCTTCTCCTCTGAAGGCTTCAGGAGGAGACGGTTCTTCTTCTCTGAAGGCTTCAGGAGGAGACGGTTCTTCTTCTCTGAAGGCTTCAGGAGGAGACGGTTCTTCTTCTCTGAAGGCTTCAGGAGGAGAGACGGTTCTTCTCCTCTGAAGGCTTCTAGAGGAGACGGTTCTTCTTCTCTGAAGGCTTCTAGAGGAGACGGTTCTTCTTCTCTGAAGGCTTCTAGAGGAGACGGTTCTTCTTCTCTGAAGGGCTTCAGGAGGAGACGGTTCTTCTCCTCTGAAGGCCTCTAGAGGAGACGGTTCTTCTCCTCTGAAGGCTTCAGGAGGAGACGGGTTCTTCTCCTCTGAAGGCTTCAGGAGGAGACGGTTCTTCTCCTCTGAAGCTTCAGGAGAGACGGTTCTTCTCCTCTGAAGGCTTCAGGAGGAGACGGTTCTTCTCCTCTGAAGGCTTCAGGAGGAGACGGTTCTTCTCCTACATCGAAGCTTCAGGAGGAGACGGTTCTCTCTGACCTCGGTTTTAAATGTTAAAGTGACCTCCTGGTTCACGTTCACCTTTCTTCTCCATTTAATGAGGTGACACTCGGTTGTTGTTTTGTCAGACTCGAGTGAAGCCACGTCTTGTGCCGAGCTCCTGGAGAAGCTTCTCATCCGTGTTCCTCTGACCTCAGACCTGGACCTGACTCTGGCCCGGTACAAACTCGCACTGTTCTACAAAGACGTGTTAATGACCTCACAATGACCTCACGCTCTGCCCCGCCCTCAGTCTGCTGCTGGACTTGTACCTGTCTCAGTCTGGACCTTCTCAGGACCTCCTGGAGGACCTGGACCGGCGACTGCTGCCTGTGCTGCGAGTGCTGGAGGCAAAGTGAGTTCTCAACCACAGATGTATTTGTATCAGCTTTAAACGTGCTCCGGAGAACATTTAGAACCCAACACTACAGGGAGGGAGCGGCTCCATCTTCTGGCAGCAGCGGGAATTACACATGACTGTCTCCTGCAGATGCAACCTGTGTGTGTGTGTGGTGTGTGTGTTGCAGATATAACCTGTGTGTGGGTGTGTGTGTGCGCAGATATAACCCTGTGTGTGTGCGTGTGTGTGTGTGCAGATATAACCTGTGTGTGTGTGTGTGTGTGTGCGCAGATATAACCTGTGTGTGTGCGTGTGTGTGTGTGCAGATATAACCTGTGTGTGTGCGTGTGCAGATATAACCTGTGTGTGTGTGTGTGTGTGTGTGTGTGCAGATATAACCTGTTGTGTGTGTGTGTGCGCACTGATATAACCTGTGTGTGTGTGTGTGTGTGTGTGCGCACTGATATAACCTGTGTGTGTGTGTGTGTGCGCACTGATATAACCTGTGTGTCTGTGTGTGTGTGTGTGTGTGTGCGCGCAGATATAACCTGTGTGTGTGTGTGTGTGTGTGTGTGGCGCGCAGATATAACCTGTGTGTGTGTGTGGTGTGTGCGCAGATATAACCTGTGTGTTGTTGTGTGTGCGCAGATATAACCTGTGTGTTGTGTGTGCGCGCAGATATAACCTGTGTGTGTGTGTGTGTGTGTGTGTGTGCAGATATAACCTGTGTGTGTGTGTGTGTGTGTGTGTGTGCGCAGATATAACCTGTGTGTGTGTGTTGTGTGTGTGTGCGCGCAGATATAACCGCTCTCTGGACAGAACGCTCCGTCTCGTGTGGCTGAACTCGGCGACGACCAAAAGCCTCTGTTTCATCAGCTTCTGTCCCTGTCCGCCACCAGCGGGAAGTTCCAGGTACTGCACGTCAAAGTGAAAGTGGTGTGTGCAATGTTTGCGTGATGTTTGCTTGTTCCTCAGATCGTGGGCGACTCGGACTCGTCTCTTCTGCTCAGTCTGAATCACCCTCAGTCCACCGTCCGAGTCATGGTTTGGAGAAGCTGCGAGACCTGCTCTGCTCCGGACAGGTGAGCGAGATGAAGAGCATATAAGGAACGTCTGAAGAACATATCATGAACCGCTCTGGCCCCGCTCCGCTCGCCGCCCGCTCCGCTCGCCGCCCCGCCCAGTCGGCGAGCCCTCGCCGCCCCCGCTGCGCTTGCCCGCCCGTCCTCTGCCGCCCCGTCCCCGTCTGCCCCGCTCCGCTCTGGGCCCCGCCCGCTCGCCGCCCCGCTCTGCTGCCGCTGTCGCCGCTTCCGTCTGGCCCGCCCGCTCGCCTGCCCCGCTCGCCGCCCCGCCGCCGCCGCTCGCCGCCGCGCTCGCTGCCCCGCTCTGGGCCCGCTCGCTCTGGCCCGCCCGCCTCGCCGCCCGTCCGCTCGCGCCCTCGCTCCGCCCGCTGCCATCGCTCTGGCCCCGCTCCGTCTGGCCCCGCCCCGCTCGCGCGCCGCTCGCCGCCCCGCTCGCCGCCCCGCTCCGCTCTGGGCCCCGCTCCGCTCGCCGCCCCGCCGCTCGCCGCGCTCGCCTCGCCGCCCGCCTCGCCGCCCCGCTCCGCTCTGGGCCCCGCTCCCTCGCCGCCCCGCTCGCCCCCCGCTCGCCGCCCCTCTCGCTCTGGCCCCGCTCCGCTCGCCGCTCCGCTCGCCGCCGCTGCCGCTCCGCTGCCGCTCCGCTCGCCGCCGTCCTGGCCCCGCTCCGCTCGCCGCCATCGCTCGCCGCCGCGCGCTCGCCGCCTCCGCTCGCCGCCCCGCTCGCCGCCACTCCCGCTCTGGGCCCCGCTCGCGCTCGCCGCCTCCGCTCGCTCGCCCACCGCTCGCCGCCCCGCTCGCCGCCTCCGCTCGCCGCCCCCTCCGCTCTGGGCCCGCTCGCGCCTCGCCGCCCCGTCGCCGCTCCCGCTCCGCTCGCTCGCCCCGCTCGCCGCCGCTCGGCCCGCTCGCGCCGCTCCGTCGCCGCCGATCCTCCGCTCGCCGCTCGCTCGCCGCTCCGCTCGCCGCCGCCGCTCCGCTCCGCTCGCCGCCCCGCTCCGCTCGCCGCCCCGCTCGCCGCCCCGCTCGTCTGACCTTCTGTGTTTTCTTGTGTTCAGGGAGCGTCTGTGGATCAGGACTTTGTAAAGTCTTCAGTGTTTGAGCGTCTCCATGACGACGAGCCCTCCGTGGTGTCCGCGGCTCTGGAGCTGCTGAAGGTCTGAAGAACTTTAAATATTAAATACTAAATCTGACCTCTGACCCTGACACAGAGCGTTCTCCTGAGGGTTCATCTGGAGCGAGACTACGACGTGATGATGTCACATGAACACAAACTGCCATGAACTAAAGTATGTCCTCTCTTTGTCTTCTCTGCAGCTCATGCTGGACTCTCTGGACCCTCTGGACCCCGAGGAGACCGTCTCGTCTTTACTGTTGCTGCTGCACAGAGCCAAGGTTTCCTACTCTCAGGACTGGTCAGTGAACTCTGCTGTAGTACACGTGCTGGCCTCTAGGTGACACGCTAACACTTAAACTCTGCTGTAGTACACGTGCTGGCCTCTAGGTGGCGCGCTATTTTAACATTTTAATAAATAAATAGAACAGAACACAAAAATGACCAGAGTGGATAAAAAAAACCAACTAAAACACATATCCATCTCTTGTGTCTATGGCAGGAGTTCTGAGGCCCAAGTCCAGAGTTCTAAAGTTCAGAGGGAACTGTCAAAGACTTTCATGTTTATAGTTTCAGTCTTTGACTTAGACTTAAGTCTGGTTCAGAGTCCATTTTTCCAGATCTTTCTTTAAAGTGGAGAATAGAGGAGAGTAGTTTATCTCTAAGAGTGTTGACAGTTCTTCATGGAGGACCACCCGAAGTCTGTAAGGGCTTCTGTTTGACATTTAAATGGGCAAGTCTTTCTAATGGACTGAGGGGGGCGCCACTGAGAGAGCATTTCAGTTTCTCTCAGCTGAGCCACGTCCCGAGACATGAGCGGACCCCCGAGTCGCGGACCCCCGAGGCATGAGTGGACCCCCGAGCCGCGGACCCCCGAGCCGCGGACCCCCGAGGCATGAGCGGATCCCCGAGCTACGTCCCGAGGCATGAGCGGACCCCCGAGGCACGACCTGACCCCCGAGGCATGACCACACAGGGAAACTCAGTTGTTTGGCGTGTACAAGTTCCATCTGAAGATTGGAAGCCCCCCAATGTCCAGGTAGATGTCCTCACCTCTTGTTGCGCTGAAGACCAGTTCTCACAGGTCTTCAGATTCTCTGGACCAAACCATTCTGTCTTCATCGAGCTGAGCCTGGCCCGGACCCAGACCCAGACCCAGACCCAGACCCAGACCCTGGCCCAGACCCTGGGTAAGTGTCATCTTCGTACCCTTTGCTCTGGGTGGATCCCATCAGTGCGACACTGACGAAGAGCAGAGGGTCTGAGTCTTCCTCCAGACAAAGGGACTTAAATACTTGAGGACCCCGACAAACCGGTCACAGATCAGACTTGAGATCCGCATCAGTCTGATTGGGCCACAGATGCAGACGTACCACATGACCTACCAGAGTACATGCGGTCACATGACCTACCAGAGTACATGCGGTCACAGGACGCACCAGAGTACATGCGGTCACATGACCTACCAGAGTACATGCGGTCACATGGGCGGACACGGCAGAGTACATGCGGTCACATGGCGCACCAGAGTACACTGCGAGTCACATGACCTACCAGAGTACATGCGGTCACATGGCGCACCAGAGTACATGCGTCACATGGCGCACCAGAGTACATGCGGTCACATGACGCACCAGAGTACATGCGGTCACATGACGCACCAGAGGTCAACAGGACGCACCAGAGTACATGCGGTCACAGGACGCACCAAGTACATGCGGTCACATGACGCACCAGAGGTCAACAGGACGCACAGAGTACATGCGGTCAAGGACGCACCAGAGTACATGCGGTCACATGACCTCCAGAGTCATGCGGTCACATGACCTACCAGAGTACATGCGGTCACATGACCTACCAGAGTACATGCGGTCACAGGACGCACCAGAGTACATGCGTCACATGACTACCAGAGTACATGCGGTCACATGACGCACCAGAGTACATGCGGTCACATGACGCACCAGAGTACATGCGGTCACATGACGCACCAGAGTACATGCGGTCACATGGCGCACCAGAGTACATGCGGTCACATGACGCACCAGAGGTCACAGGAACGCACGCAGAGTACATGCGGTCACAATGATGACCTACCAGAGTACATGCGGTCACATGACCTACCAGAGTACATGCGGTCACACGACGCACCAGAAGTAGCATGCGGTCACACGACGCACCAGAGTACATGCGGTCACACGATCGCACCAGAGTACATTGCGGTCACACGACGCACCAGAGTACATGCGGTCACATGACGCACCAGAGTACATGCGGTCACAGTGCCGCACCAGAAGTAACATGCGGTCACAGACGCACCAGAGTACATGCGGTCACATGACGCACCAGAGTACATGCGGTGCCACAGGACGCACCAGAGTACATGCGGTCACAGGACGCACCAGAGTACATGCGGTCACATGACCGCACCAGAGTACATGCCGGTCCACATGACGATCTCAGCAGTCCAGGGATGAGGAGGAGGAGGAGGAGGAGGAGGAGGAGGAGGAAGGAGAAGGTTTGGATCTGTGCAAATGAAAGAATGTGGGTGGTCTCTGTTTGGGGGGAACGGTGAACGAGGAAGTGTCTGAGACACTCCCAAAGGCTGACGATGGGTTCAAGTCTGTTCCATCCAGTGTTCTGAATGTTCTGGACACCATCGTGAAGGAGAAATAGGTCAATCATGATCAGGAGGTGCCATGGAGAAGCGATGATTGGGTCAGGGGTCAGAAAAGGGCGTGGCACCGAGCCGAGTCTCCTTTATGAGATCTACAGAGAAAAACTGTGGAGAACAAGAGGGTCCTTCTGAGATGATTGGAAACGGCCACAAAGACTCACGTGACGTTTGTGACGGCAAAAAGACCAATCGAGTTTAAACGGCCGTGAGAGCTTCATGAATCTGAAGCTTTTTTAACGAGAACGTGCAAGAGAATCCCATCAAATAACCATCGAACTCACTTTGCACCTGGAACTGACAAAACCAGGAGATCATCACCAGTCTGAGGTCATCTACATGCTGCCTCCATGTGGGACCTCCAGATTTCTAAAGTCTGTGCTGAACAGTTTGTTAGCACCACTCACTCACAGTTAACATGTGGCTTCATCTGGAACATGCGCTCATCAAGCCTCTCCTGAAGAAGAGCAGTCTTGAAGTGAGTCCAAACATGAAGCAGAAGGTTCTAGAACATCCTTCTGAGGCCGTGAGACAGGCTTCTGTTTAAATCGAGATTATTTTTGTAACAGTTTTTGATATATTTTCATGCGTAATGCCTCTGTCCTCCTGTAGGTGTCCCGTCCTGTCGGAGGCGGTGCGTTTGCTGGCCGCGACTGCCCTGGGACAGTCTGACTCGGACCGGCAGCTCTTCAGGCTGCTCCCGCTCCTCGTGCCTTCGGGGACTTCAGACTCGGTCCGGTTCCAACTGAGTCTGAGTCTGTCCCAGAGTCAGGTGGTCCAGGAGCACCCGCTCACGTCGGGATGGAGATCAGGTATGTTTGACGTGGACTTGACAGGAGAATGAAGATGAGTCAAACATCTCACACAACTTCAGAGGGAAACGAGACGGAAAACAAGGATTATGAAATGGTTCGAATATCTTAAGAGCTTTCTTTTCTCTCTTAGACCTGGAGGCGGCGCTTAAGTCCAGTCCAGACCCGGGTCCAGGCCAGGTCCTGCTTCTGGTCCAGACTCTGATCTCCACTCTGAGCAGAAACATCCAGAACATGGAGACGTTCAACAGGAGACACACAGTGAGTTTAACCCCGCCTACAAGCACTGTCGGCCAATCAGAGAGACACGCGGTGAGTTTAACCCCGCCCACAAGCACTGTCGGCCCAATCATAGAGACACGCGGTGAGTTTAACCCCGCCACAAGCACTGTCGGCCAATCAGAGAGACACGCGGTGAGTTTAACCCCGCCCACAAGCACTGTCGGCCAATCAGAGAGACACGCGGTGAGTTTAACCCCGCCCACAAGCACTTTCGGCCCAATCAGAGAGACACGCGGTGAGTTTAAACCCCGGCCCACAAGCACTGTCATGCCCATATCAGAGAGACACACAGTGAGTTTAACCGCTGCCCACAAGCCACTGTCGGCCCAGATCAGAGAGAGACACTACAGTGAGTTTCACCCCCGCCCACAAGCACTGTCGGCCCCAATCAGAAGAGTACACGCGTTGAGTTTAACCCCGCCCACAAGCACTTGCTCGGCCCAATTCGGAGAGACACACAGTGAGTTTCACCCCGCCCACAAGCACTGTCGGCCCATCAGATGATGACACGCGGTGAGAATTCAAGCCCGCCCACAGAGCACTGTCTGCCCCAAATCAGAGAGACACACAGTGAGTTTTAACCCTGCCCACAAGCACTGTCGGCCAATCAGAGAGGACACGCGGTGAGTGTTTAAACCCCGCCGGGCACAAGCAGGTCGTCTGCCCAATCAGGAGAGACACATCATGTGAGTTTAACCCTGCCACAAGCACTGTCGGCCAATCAGAGAGACACGCGGTGAGTTTAAACCCCGCCCACAAAGCACTGTTGACCAGAGAGAGACACATTGAGTTCAACCCCTCCCACAAGCACTGTCGGCCAATCAGAGAGACACACTGTGAGTTTAACCCCCCCCACAAACAAATGGCCGTATTTCCACACTGATGCTAACTTACATGTCGCGCCTTAGCAAATCAAAGCTAGCGAAGCACGTTAGCGACAGCTGTTTCCTGTTTATCGCGGCGCTCGCGTTGTGTGTCGTGTTTTGTTTCTCCACTGTTGCCACGTGGCAACAGCGTTGTCGCACATCGAGGATTTAGGTCCGATTTATGAATGTGTTTCAGCTGGACTCTCTCTGTTCCTGCGTCGAGTCCCTGTCTGAGTCCGGTTCTGGTCCTGGTCCGGACCAAACCCCGCTCCTGGTCCTGGTCCGGACTCTGGTTCTGGGTCTGAGGAGTCTGACCGACACACACCACCTGCTCACAGCGCGCCGCGTTTACAGGGTGATGGAGCGCCCACACTGCTGGAGACGGGCAGAGAGCACACACAGGTAACATTAGGACCTGGTTAGACCTGGTTCAGACCTGGTTCAGACCTGGTTCAGACCTGGTTCAGACCTGGTTCAGACCTGGTTTCTTCTCGTCTCAGGAGCCTGTGTTTAGGCCTGGTCCTTGTCCCTCCTCCCCCTTCTCTGATTGGCTGGCTCTGTACCTGCAGAGTGACGGACAGGTGGAGCAACAGTCTGGTCCTGGTCCCGGTTCTGTCCCAGTTTCATCCAAGACCTGAAGAGTCCAGACGAGGCCTTCAAAGGTGAAACCTCCAGGACTCGAAACATGATGTTTAGGAGTGCGTGTTTGTGTGTATGTGTTGTTGTTAAGTGGTGTGTGTATAAGTGTGTGTTTGTGTTAGTGTGTGTTTGTGTGTTATAGTGTGTGTGTGTGTATAAGTGTGTGTTGTGTGTGTATAAGTGTGTGTGGTGTGTGTATAAGTGTATGTGTTGTGTGTGTAAGTTAAGTGTGTTGTTGTGTGTGTAAAGTGTGTGTGTGTTTATAAGTGTGTGTTGTGGGTGTATATGTTGGTGTTTGGAATAGTGTGTGTTGTGTTGTAGTTGTGTGTTGTGTGTGTATTATAAGTGTGTGTGTTGTGTGTGTATAAGTGTGTGTGTGTTGTATAGTGTGTGTTGTGTGTTGTAAGTGGTGTATAAGTGGGTGTGTTGTGTGTGTATAAGTGTGTGTGTGTATAAGTGTGTGTTAGTGTGTGTAGTAGTGTTGTGTAATGTGTGTTGTGTATAAGTGTGTGTGTGTTGTGTGTGTGTGCATAAGTGTGTTGTATAAGTGTGTGTTGTGTGTTGTTCAGAGGACGACTGGTGGAACCCCGAGCGCTGGAACACAAACACGTGCTGTTACCTTCACCTGCTCGCTCAGGTGTTCTCTCTGCTGCATGGGCCGGAGGCCTCTGACGGACCAATCACAAGCGCAGTACAGGCCGCTCCTCAAGCTCCTCTTAAAGGTAAGGGAGAGCGCCCTCTGACCTCCCCCGAGCACCGGTCTCCCCCTTAGCCCCTGACCCCCCCTTAGCACCCTGCCTTCCCCTTAGCACCCTGACCCTCCCCCCTTAGCACCTGACTCCCACTCTCCAGACTCTAGACACCTCTACCCCTGCCCCTTAGCACCACTGACCCTCCCCCTTAGCACCTTGCCTCCCTTAGACCCTGACCCATCTCCTTGAGCACTGCACCTCTCTCCCGTGAAGCTGCACCTCCCCTTAGACCCTCTGATCCCACGAACACCTTAGCACCTGACGCCTCCCCTTGAGACACCCGACCCCTCTTGCCCTTAGCACCCTGACCCTCCCGCTCCCCTATGCACCTCTGAAAGCCCACTCCCCCTGACCCCGACCCTCCCCCTTAGCACCCGACCTCCCCTTTAGCCCTGACCCTCTCTCCCTTTAGCACCCTGGACCCTCTCCCCTTAGCACCGACCCTGCCTCCCTCTTAGCACCCTGACCCTCCCCCTTTGCACCCTGCCCTCCCCTTAGCACCTCACCTCTTAGCACTACCTAACCTCCCCCTTAAACACGTCATACCATCACATCCCCCCCTAAGCACCGAACCCATCCCACCCCCAATTAGACCCGACACTCCCCAGCAACCTAACCTTATGAATGACCTCCCCTTGACCCTACCTCCCCTTAGCACCCTGACCCTCCCCCCTTAGACCCTGACCCCTCCCCCTTTAGCCACCCTGACCTCCCTTAGCACCTGACCCCTAACCTTAACTCTGCTCCCTCAGACTCATTGCAGACGCCGCTCGTTCTCTTCCGCTTCCTGTCCCACCTCTGGAGCTACAGTGGTCTCTCCTGTAGGTGACCAGGAGGCAGGGCGAGGCACAAGTGTCGGGCTAGGTGGCGGTGCTCTCAAACTGCCAGGCACTACTCATGGGCGCCGCCCTGCTGGAGAACCAGAGACCAGAACAACTACAGGAGATTATTCAGAAAGACGCCTGGTAAATCCGGTTTTAGTCCCGGATTTAGTCCCGGCTTTAGTCCCGGTTTAGTACCCGGCTTTAGTCCGGCTTTAGTCCCGGCTTTAGTCCCGGCTTTAGTCCCCGGCTTTAGTCCCGGCTTTAAGTCCCGGCTTTAGTCCCCGGCTTTAGTCGTAGTCCCGCTTAGTCCCGGCTTTAGTCCCGGCTTTAGTCCCGGCTTTAGTCCCGGTTTAGTCCCGGCTTTAGTCCCGGCTTTTAGTCCCGGCTTTAGTCCCGGTTTAGTCCCGCTTTAGTCCGGCTTTAGTCCCGGCTTTAGGTTTAGTCCCTGGCTTGTCCCGGCTTTAGTCCGGCTTTAGTCCCGTCCCGCTTTAGTCCCGGCTTAGACCCGTTTTTTCTCGTTTCTCCCCAGTTTTCCCGTCGCTTCTCGTTGTTCTCTCGTCGCCGCTGCGTGATCTTCGGAGGGCGGGCCTTGTCATCCTCAGGAGCCTCTCATTGGCCGCCAGCTCTGTGTTTCGGCCAATCATAGAGCGGTTGCTGAGGACAACGGAGGAGGTGGTGTCAGACTGCAGTTACCTGAGCTGTGCACTGGGGGCGCTGTTCCAAGACGCTCACAAACAGGAAGTGCGCGTGGCGTTCCAGAAGCTTCTGGAGAGCGTTCAGGCGCCACGCTGCCCCTCCAGTACCGCCTGTGTCCTGCTGAGGGCGCTCTGCCAAGTCGACGGGCAGGTACGCCCACACGAGGAAGAGCTGGGAGGAGTCATGTGATCATGTGATCCGATGGCGTTTCTTCTCTTCAGGAGGTCTTGTCGTCAGTGCTTCCGGCCCTGGACCGGTTGCTGGCCCAGATTGGCCCGGATGCCCCGTCACTGCTGCCCGACGAGGCCCGGCTTCTCGCTCTGCTCTTGGAGAAGTTCAGCCCTGCAGCGGCGCCTCTGCTGGTCACCGACGCACACTGCAGAGAGCTGTTTCTGCGAGCGATTAAGACGAACCAGAACCAGAGTCTCCAGATCTGTGCTTTGGACCAGGTACAGGACCAGGACCAGGACCAGGACCAGAACCATGATCAGAACCATGACCAGGACAACGACCAGAACTATGACCGGGACCAGGACAATGACCATGACCAGGACAATGACCATGACCAGGACAACGACCATGACCAGGACAACGACCAGAACCAGGACCATGACCAGAACCAGGACTGGGACCATGACCATGACCAGGACAACGACCGGGACCAGGACCAGGACCAGGACTAGGACAACGGCAGCTCATGATTGTTGTTCTGCAGATGTCGAAGCCGTTCTTCTCGGCTCTGAGCTCTGAGGTGCAGCAGATTGTCCTGTCGGCCGTGTTTGACGTGTTGGTGAACAGTCCCAGTCCTCAGACGGCCCAGACCATCTCCAGTGTCTTCAAACAGGTGCAGTCACACACAGTCACGTCCTTTAAAATGTCCTGTTCTAAAAAGTCCTGTTTTGTCCCAGATCTCGTTGGACGCTCAGATCGTGGCGTCTGAACTTTGTCCTCCTGAAAAACCCACAGCTGCAGTTACAGTTCAACAAACGCGACGCAGCAAAATGCTCCAGAGGTGAAGACCCAGACCTGAAGACCCAGACCTGAAGACCCAGACCTGAAGACCCAGACCTGAAGACCCAGACCTGAAGACCCAGACAGACCTGAAGACCCAGACCTGAGACCCAGACCTGAGGACCCAGACCTGAGGACCCAGACCTGAGGACCCAGACCCCAGACCTGACCAGACCTGAGGACCCAGACCTGAAGACCCAGACCTGACCCAGACCTGAAGACCCAGACCTGAAGACCCAGACCTGAAGACCCAGACCTGAAGACCCAGACCTGAAGACCCAGACCTGACTTAATTCTGTCTAAACCTGTTTCCTCAGTCGTAAAGCAGCCGGCAGTGGCAGTGTCCAGCCTGCAGGAGGCGCTGTCTCATGGCACAGAGTCACTCTGATCCTGGAGCTGCTGCAGCACAAGAAGAAGCTGACCAGTCCTCAGGCTCTGATCCCCGCGCTCTTCAGCCTCCTGCAGCGGTAAGACCGGGTTAGGACCGGGTTTGGACCGGGAGGTTAGACCTGGTTCAGACCCGGTTCAGACCCGTCTCTCTCTCTCAGGCGTCTGGAGGTGTCTCTGGAGGACCAGGCCTCAGTGGAGTACACCAAACAGCTTCTGCTCAGCTGTTTACTGAGCATGTGCAACAAACTGTCCCCGAGCGGAGCCGCCATACCTGCAGGTACTGCTACTGCTACTGCTACTGCTACTGCTACTGCTACTGCTGCTGCTGCTACTGCTGCTGCTACTGCTGCTGCTGCTGCTGCTGCTACTGCTACTACTACTGCTACTGCTACTACTACTGCTACTGCTACTGCTACTACTTACTGCTACTGCTACTGCTACTCTACTGCTGCTGCTACTGCTGCTACTGCTACTGCTGCTGCTGCTACTGCTGCTGCTGCTACTTGCTACTACTGCTGCTACTGCTACTGCTACTGCTACTGCTGCTGCTACTACTGCTGCTACTGCTACTGCTACTACTGCTACTACTGCTACTGCTACTGCTACTGCTACTGCTACTACTGCTGCTACTGCTGCTGCTGCTACTGCTGCTACTGCTGCTGCTGCTACTGCTGCTGCTACTGCTGCTACTGCTACTGCTACTGCTGCTACTGCTACTGCTGCTACTGCTGCTGCTACTGCTGCTGCTGCTGCTACTGCTGCTGCTACTGCTGCTGCTGCTACTGCTGCTGCTGCTACTGCTACTACTGCTGCTACTGCTACTGCTACTGCTACTGCTGCTGCTACTGCTGCTACTGCTACTGCTACTGCTGCTACTGCTACTGCTACTGCTACTGCTGCTGCTACTGCTGCTACTGCTACTGCTACTACTGCTACTACTGCTACTGCTACTGCTACTGCTACTGCTACTACTGCTGCTACTGCTACTGCTACTACTGCTACTACTGCTACTACTACTACTGCTACTGCTACTACTGCTGCTGCTACTGCTACTGCTGCTACTACTTACTACTACTGCCTACTACTACTACTACTGCTACTGCTACTGCTACTGTACTGCTACTACTGCTACTACTACTACTGCTACTGCTACTTGCTGCTACTACTACTACTGCTACTACTACTACTACTGACTGCTACTGCTGCTACTACTACTACTTACTACTACTACTACTGCTACTACTTTTGAACTTTGAAATACCCACCTATATCTACATTCCTATCCCACTGTCAGTCGCATTTTCATCCGTTCTTCATCTGCTTGCCTGTTTCGGACCCCATCTGCAGCCGTCTCCTGTCACTATCTCCTGTTCCCCGCCAGAGAAACGATGTGGATTTACAAAACACTACAATGGATTCCACTCACTTTGCTCCTTTTAAACCTTCTCCACTCGCCAACCAAAGCACTTCTCCATTATTCTGTTGTTGAACTGCTAAAACTTCGGCATATCGTCTCCACTCTTCAGCCAACATCCGGGTTCTCTGTCCCCTCCGACATCGCCTACCTGCCCCGTCGAAGATACACTCATCGTGGATCCCGCCGTAAATTCCAGTTCAATGACTCTCATGCAATAAAATCCTTCTGGTCTACAACTCGCCGTCGCTCCCATAATCCTGGTCGGGAAGTTGACCACGGTGTGTTCTCCAGCCTCTCCCGCTCGGCTCCACCGGCTCGCTCCACCAACTCCACCTCTGTCCGCTTCGGTCTCCTGAATGTCCGCTCCACTAAACGGCAAGCGGCAGATGATCCGGGACCTCCTCGTCGTCGACCGCGGGCTTGACTTTCTGTGCCTAGTGGAGACTTGGCAGCGGGCCCCAAAGAGTCCGCTCCAGCGGGATTTGTTTACACCTGCCAGCCTCGCCTGTGTGGACGGGGCGGGGGTCTCGCGTTGTTTCACCGCGAGACCTGCAAAGTTTCTACCGGTGTCTGGACCGTCTTTCTCCTCCTTCGAGTACTCTGCCTCTCTTCTCCCAGGACCCTCCCCCACGACTACCATCTACCGTCCACCCAAATATAATAAGGACTTTCTGAATGACTTCTCTCATCTCCTCACCCATCTCTCTGCAATTATCTGAAAATACTGTTGTCCTTGGAGACCTGAATATTCACGTGGACGTCTCTTCTAACACTCGCCCCAAAGATGTTTTATCCTGTCTCGATAGTTTGGGTTTTCAACAGTTCATTCACTTCCCTGCCCACTGCAAAGGTCATGTTCTGGATCTCGTATGCTGTTCTGGTGGAACTCCATTTCAATGCAAACCTCACACTCTCCCCTCACTGACCATATGCTTATCACCTTCAACATAAATCTGTCATTATCCAAACTCTTCCTTCCTCGCACCATATCATTTAGCAAAATCAAGGACATCAACATCAACACATTTTCATCTGACATTAATAACTTCCCCAGTACAGTCGCTAACACCCCGACTGACGACCTGGTCTCTCTCTATAAGAACAACCTCCGTACCCTTCTCAACTCCCACGCTCCACTAAAAACCCGACCTGTTTCCTTCTCCCGCTCTGCACCCTGGTTTACACCCACACTCCGACTACTCAAAAGCCAAAGGACGACAACTGGAACGCTTACAAAACAAAACTGGACTCACACACACAAGGACATGTACAACAACCACATTCAGCTCTAGAAGGACACTATATCTGCTGCCAAATCCTCCTACTATTCTGGTCTGATCCACTCCAATCAACACACAACTCCAAGACTCTCAAACATAACGAAACCCCCTGACTCGCTCCCCAACCATCTGCATTCACCTGACTTCTGTAACTCCCTCATGTCCTTCTTTGTTTCCAAGGTGACTACCATCCATCACAACCTAACAAGCCAAGCTGCAGTTCCTGGAGTGGACATCTCTTCCCCCTCTCTCATGTTAACTCCAGACCTTCCACCTGTCACCTTGACCCTCTCCCCACAGCTCTCGTCACATCTTGCCTACCTTCGCTTGCCCCCTTCATTTCTAATATCATCCACTCATCCTTGACCTCCGGAACTGTTCCATTATCACTCAAAACTGCCTCTGTTACCCCTATTCTGAACAAACCTGGATTAGATCCCAACAACTTCAAACATCTGCGCCCATCTCTAATTTACCTTTTATATCCAAAATTCTTGAAAAAGCAGTGGCCTCTCAACTTCACACCATCTCATTTCAAACAGTCTATGAACATTTTCAATCTGGTTTCCTTCCACTTCACAGCACTGAAACTGCACTTCTTAAAATCACAAATGATCTCCTCACAGCTTCTGACTCTAACGTACCATCTCTTCTCATCCTCCTCGATCTAACAGCAGCATTTGACACCATCTCACACAGCGCCTCTCATCCATAGGCTTAAATCTAATTGGCACCTCCCACATTCCTCTCTCTTGGTTCACTTCCTGTCTCTCCGATCGCAGTCAATTCATACAACTGAAATCCCACCAATCCCACCCCTTCCCTGTCCCAGCTGGTGTGCCCCAGGGCTCTGTCCTGGGTCCCCTTCTTTTCATCATCTACATTCTCCCTCTTGGTTCCATCTTCCGTAAACACAACATTCCTTTGCGTTGCTACGACGACGCCCAGCTCTACCTCTCCTCTAAACCCACTGCATCACTTCCACCAGCCTCTCTCGCCCTCTGTCTGCAGGAAATCAATTCCTGGTTCTCTTCAAATCTCCTCAAACTCAACAGCTCTAAAACCGAAGTCCTACTGGTAGGCCCCCCTTCCACTCTCTCAAAATCAAACAGCTTCACAATCTCTCTCAATGACCCCACTGTCCTCCCCTCAAGTCAAGAGTCTGGGTGTCATCCTCGACAGCACCCTCTCTTTCCACTTCCACCTTCACAACATCTCTCGTCTTCGTCCTTCTCTCACTCCTCACACCACAGCCACACTTGTCCATAGTCTAGTCCCGGATCCATTACTGTAACTCTCTCCTCTTTGGTCTCCCCAATAAATCCCTCCAGAAACTGCAGCTTCTCCAAAAACTCTGCAGCCCGCATTATCACCAGGATGCCCTCCCGCCATCACATCACCCCCATCCTTCAACAACTTCACTGGCTCCACATAAAACAACGGATTCACTTCAAAATGATCCTAATTACTTTTCAAAGCTCTCCATAACCTGGCTCCACCGTACATCTCTGACCTCCTCCACATCTCCACTCCCTCTCGCTCCCTCAGGTCCTCCTCCTCTCTCCAGCTCTCTGTCCCCTCTTTCCGTCTTATTTCAATGGGGGGCCGAGCCTTCAGCCGCTCTGCTCCTCAGCTCTGAACTCTCTCCCTCCTGACCTCCGCCACATAGACTCCCTTCCACTTTTCAAATCCAGACTCAAAACTCACCTGTTCAGACAATCCTACACCACATGACTCAGTCACTCCTACACCACATAACTCAGTCACTCCAACACCACATAACTCAGTCACTCCTACACCCATGACTCAGTCACTCCTACACCACATAACTCAGTCACTCCTACACCACATAACTCAGTCACTCCTACACCACATAACTCAGTCACTCCTACACCACATAACTCAGTCACTCCTACACCACATAACTCAGTCACTCCAACACCACATAACACAGTCACTCCTACACCACATAACTCAGTCACTCTACACCACATAACACAGTCACTCCAACACCACATAACACAGTCACTTCCAACACCACATAACTCAGTCACTCAACACCACATAACTCAGTCACTCACATAACTCAGTCACTCCTACACCACATAACTCAGTCACTCCAACACCACATAACTCAGTCACTCCAGTCACTCTCACACTCACACAACACATAACTCAGTCACTCCAACACCACACAACTCAGTCACTCCTACACCACATAACTCAGTCACAACCCATAACTCAGTCACTCCACACCACATAACTCAGTCACTCCTACACCACATAACACGTCACTCCTACACCACATAATCAGTCACAACCACACTCACCTCAGTCCACTCCTACACCACATAACTCAGTCACTCACACCACACTCCAAACACCACATAACTCAAGTCACTCCAACACCACATACTCAGTCACTCCTTCACCACATAACTCAGTCAACAACCACATAACTCAGTCACTCCTACACCTAACAGTCACATACACAGTCACTTACCACTCTCAGTCACAACCACATAACTCAGTCACTCCTACACCACATAACTCAGTCACTTCCCACCACACTCACACCCAACACCACATAACTCAGTCACTCAGTACACCACATAAGTCACTCCTACACCACATAACTCAGTCACTCAGTCAAAACCACTTAACACAGTCACTCCTACACCACATAACTCAGTCACAACCACATAACTCTCACTTCCAACACCACACAACTCAGTCACTCCCTACACCACATTAACTCATCACAACCACATAACTCAGTCATCCTACACCACATAACTCAGTCACTCCTACACACCACATAACTCAGTCACTCCAACACCACATACTCAGTCACTCAACACCACAGAACTCAGCACTCCAAACACCACATAACAGTCACCTTCACTCCTACACCACTAACTCAGTCACTCCTACACCACATAACTCAGTCACTCCAACACCACCACACTCAGTCACTCCTACACCACATAACTCAGTCACTCCTACACCACATAACTCAGTCACTCCTCATAACTCCTCCAACACCACATAACTCAGTCACTCCAACACCACATAACTCAAGTCACTCCAACACCACATAACAGTCACAGTCACTCAGTCACTCCACCACCACATAACTCAGTCACTCCAACACCACATAACTCAGTACTACCACATAACTCAGTCACTCCAACACCACATAACTCAGTCACTCCAACACCACATAACTCAGTCACTCCAACACCACATAACTCAGTCACTCCACACCACATAACTCAGTCACTCCAACACCATCATCCAGTTCTGTTCTGTGGGTTTTATTCTGTTGTTTTATTCTGTGTTTATTCTCTTGTACAGTGTCCTTGGGTGTTCTGAAAGGCGCTTTTAAATTAAATGTATTATTATTATTATTATTATTATATTATTATTATTATTACTACTGCTACTGCTACTGCTACTACAGATACTTTAGTTATTCTTATTTTTCGCTGTTTTTGTCATATTTCATGAAAAACGGACTTTTCTGTCACGTCTAAAACCCTGAAGTTTTGGGACAGTTAAAAACAACACTGAGGCTTGACCAAGTTCAGATGGAAAACCTGGAGAACCTTCTCTGTTCTCCTCAGATGTTGGTTGTGTCTGAACCTTCTCTGTTCTCCTCAGATGTTGGTTGTGTCTGAGCCTCTGTCTCCTCAGATGTTGGTTGCGTCTGAACCTTCTCTCCTCCTTCTTCTGTTCTCCTCAGATGTTGGTTGTGTCTGAACCTTCTCTGTTCTCCTCAGATGTTGGTTGTGTCTGAACCTTCTCTGTTCTCCTCAGATGTGGTTGTGTCTGAACCTTCTCTGTTCTCCTCAGATGTTGGTTGTGTCTGAACCTTCTCTGTTCTCCTCAGATGTTGGTTGCGTCTGAACCTTCTCTGTTCTTCCTCAGATGTTGGTTGTCTGAACCTTCTCTGTTCTCCTCAGATGTTGGTTGTGTCTGAGCCTTCTCTGTTCTCCTCAGATGTTGGTTGTGTCTGAACCTTCTCTGTTCTCCTCAGATGTTGGTTGTGTCTGAACCTTCTCTGTTCTCCTCAGATGTTGATTGCGTCTGAACCTTCTCTGTTCTCCTCAGATGTGTTGGATCCAGAGCGTTTCTCGGTGGAGCTCGTGGTGCAGTGCATTCGCTCGTCTGAAATGTCTCAGACTCATCACCAGGCTCTGCTGCTGCTCAGCGCTGTGGCTCCAATCTACCCGGTATGTGCCCCATCTGTGCCCCAAAAGTGTGCCCATAGTGTGCCCATAGTCTGCCCATAGTCTCAATTTTTCTCCAGTATTCAGAACTGGCTCTTCCCCTCCTCTCCTCTCCTCACCTCCTTTCCTCCTCCTCAAGAAGGTCTTGTTGAACAGTTGTATGTGTGGTGTTCTTCTGCAGGAGAAGGTCTTGTTGAACAGTTGTATGTGTGGTGTTCTTCTGCAGGAGAAGGTCTTGTTGAACATCATGCCGATCTTCACGTTTATGGGAGCGAACGTCCTGAGGTTGGACGACTCGTACAGCTTCAGAGTCATCGACAAAACTGTTCAGATGGTCATCCCCGCCATCATCAAGGTCATCTACACGTTTGTAACCCGGACCGGGTTTAGACCCGGTTTTAGACCCGGTTTCGACCTGGTTTTACCCTCTCCTCTCCACAGGCCCAGGACTGGTCCGGTCCAGACTCTCCTCACGTTCACGCTGTGGTCACCAGAGTCCTGCAGGTGTTTGTGGATGCTCTTCCTCATGTTCCTGACCATCGCAGAGTCCCGGTCCTGGTCCAGGTCCTGAAAACAGTGGGACCGGACCGGTTTCTCTGGGTCCTGCTCACTCTGCTCTTCAAGAACCAAACAACAACAACAACAACAGCAACTGCAACTGCAACTACTGCTGAGGACAAGGTACAGACCTGCTTTAGTCCTGCTTTAGTCCTGCTTTAGACCTGGTTTAGACCTGGTTTAGACCTGGTTTAGACCTGGCTTAGACCTGGCTTAGACCTGGCTTAGACCTGGCTTAGAGCTGGTTTAGACCTGCTTTAGTCCTGCTTTAGACCTGGTTTAGACCTGGTTTAGACCTGGTTTAGACCTGGTTTTAGACCCTGCTTTGACCTTGCGTTAACCTGCCTAGACCTGGTTAACCTGCTTAGACCTGGGTTTTAGGGACCTGCTTAGGACCTGGTTAGACTGGTTTAGACCTGGCTTAGACCTGTTAGACCTGGCTTAGACCTGGCTTAGAGCTGGTTTAGACCTGCTTTAGTCCTGCTTTAGACCTGGGTTAGACCTGGTTTAGACCTGCGTTTAGACCTGGTTTTAGACCTGCTTTAGACCTGCTTTAGACCTGGCTTAGACCTGAGTTTAGACCTGGCTTTAGACCATGTTTAGGACCTGGCTTAGACCTGGCTCTTAGACGGCTGGTTTAGACCTGGCGTTAGACCTCGTTTAGACCTGCTGAACCTGGTTTAGACCTGGTTAGACCTGGCTTAGACCTGGCTTAAGACCTGGTTAGTAGGGACCTGGCTTTAGACCTGGTTTGACCTGGCTTAGACCTGCTTAGACCTGGTTTAGACCTGGTTTTTAGACTCCTTTAGACCTGCTTAGACACTGGTTAGACGACTGCTTAGACTGGTTTAGACCTGCTTTAGACCTGGTTTAGACCTGGTTTAGACCTGGCTTAGACCTGGCTTAGACCTGGCTTTAGACCTGGCTAGACCTGGTTTAGACCTGGCTTTAGACTGGCTAGAACCTGGTTTAGACCTGGTTTAGACCTGCTTTAGACCTGCTTTAGACCTGGCTTTAGACTGGTTTAGACCTGGCTTGACCTGGGTTTAGACCTGGCGTTAGAACCTGGCTAGACCTGCTTTAGTTCCTGCTTTAGACCTGGTTAGACCTGGTTTAGACCTGCTTAGACCTCGGTTTAAGACCTGGCTTAGACCTGGTTTAGACCTTGCTTTAGACCTGGTGTTTAGACCTGGTTTAGACCTGCTTTAGACCTGGCTTAGAACCTGGCTTTAACCTGGCTTAGACCTGGTTAGACTGTTTAGACCTGGTTTAGACTTGTTTAGACCTGTTTAGACCCGGCTTAGACCTGGTTAGACCTGCTTAGACCTGTTGACTGCTTAACCGGCTTAGACCTGGCTTAGACCTGGCTTTAGACCTGGGTTTAGACCTGGTTAGGACCTTGGTTAGACCTGTTAGGACTAGCTCAGACCTGGCTTAGACCTGGCTTAGACCTAGTTGAGACCTGTGGCTTAGACCTGGCTTAGACCTGGTTAGACCTGCTAGACCTGGCTTAGACCTGGCTTAGACCTGGTTTAGACCTGGCTTAGACCTGGTTTAGACCTGGTTTAGACCTGACTTAGACCTGGTTTAGACCTGCTTTAGACCTGACTTAGTCCAGTTTCAGTCCTGGTTCTAACCCTCTGGTCTTCCTCAGGACTCGGCTCTGGACCAGGATTGGGACTTGTGGGTCTCGGTCTGCTGTGAATTCGGGGTGAAGGTCCAGATCCAGTCCTTGGTCCAGGTCCTGGTTTTCCTGCAGAAGCTTCCACACGACAAAGATGAAGGTCAGACTCTGGTTGTGTTGACCTTTAACCCCAGACATAAACTCAGATGTTTAAGGAGAAGAAGCGGTCCAGAATGTCACATTGTCACGTCGTTCTTCTGTTCCAGCTCCAGAGAAACGCTCGCTCGGCCGCAGAGCCGTGAAGAAGCCTCAGGAGCAGCAGGAGAAGATGGAGGATCTGATCTTTAATGTGGAGACGCACAGCAGCAAAGAACTCCGCCATTTTAAATACCTGAGCGTGACCTTCTGCGCTCACCTGCTCGGCTCCGACCACTTCATCAGCAAGGTCTGAAGAACCTAAAACTGTCCTCGTTTAAGGTCTTTAAGAGAACGTTTAAGGTCTGAGAGAACGTGTAAGGTCTGAAGAACCTAAAACTGTCCTCGTTTAAGGTCAGGGAGAGAACGTGTAAGGTCTGAAGAACCTAAAACTGTCCTCGTTTAAGGTCTTTAAGAGAACGTTTAAGGTCTGAGAGAACGTGTAAGGTCTGAGAGAACGTGTAAGGTCTGAAGAACCTAAAACTGTCCTCGTTTAAGGTCTGAAGAACCTAAAACTGTCCTCGTTTAAGGTCTGAGAGAACGTTTACGGTCTGAGAGAACCTAAAGCTGTCCTCATTTTAGTTTGAGAGATCGTTTAAGGTGTGAAGAACCTAAAACTGTCCTCGTTTAAGGTCTGAGAGAACGTGTAAAGTCTGAGAAGCCGTTCCCTCTGAGCGTGATGCAGAACTTTCTGTTTCAGGTGTTGGAGCTGGAGCAAAGTGGAGCAGAAGACGAGGCTCTGCAGCAGAAGCAGCAACGGTCAGTGTTCATCTGCTTTATTTAAACGTCCTCAAACGACGAGGAGATGTGACGTCATCATCTGTACTTTGGTGTATCTAATCCCTGGTCCTTGTTTTCAGGCTTTGGTGTATCTAATCCCTGGTCCTTGTCTTCAGGCTTTGGTGTATCTAATCCCTGGTCCTTGTTTTCAGGCTTTGGTGTATCTAATCCCTGGTCCTTGTCTTCAGGCTTTGGTGTATCTAATCCCCGGTCCTTGTCTTCAGGTTTTGGTGTATCTAATCCCTGGTCCTTGTTTAGGCTTTGTTGTATCTAATCCCTGCCCCTTGTTTCAGGCTTTGGTGTATCTAATCCCCTGGTGTTTCATTCTTTGGTCGTCTCAGGTTCTCTTGTATTCTAATCCCTGTCTTTTGTCTTCAGGTTCTGGGTGTATTCTAATCTCTGGTCCTTGTTTCAGGTTCTGGTGTATCTATCCTGTCTTGTTTTCAGCTTGGGTATCTAATCCCTGGTCCTTGTTTTTCAGGCTTTGTGTATCTAATCCCGGTCCCTGTTTTCAGGCTTTGGTGTATCTAATCCCTGGTCCTTGGTCTTCAGGTTCTGGTGTATCTAATCCCTGGTCCTTGTCTTCAGGTGTCTGGTGTATCTAATCTCTGGTCCTTGTCTTCAGGTTCTGCGGACTATCAATCCCTGTCCTTGTTTCAGGCTTTGGTGTATCTAATCCCGGTCCTTGTTTTCAGGCTTTGGTGTATCTAATTCCCCGTCCTTGTCTTTCAGGTTCTGGTGTATCTAATCCTGGTCCTTGTCTTCAGGTTCTGGTGTATCTAATCTCTGTCCCTGTCTTCAGGTTCTGGTGTATCTAATCCCCTGGTCCTTGTCTAGGTTCTGGGTATCTAATTCCTGATCCTTGTCTTCAGGCTTTGGTGTATTCTAATCCCTGGTCCTTGTCTTTCAGCTGCTGGAGGAGATCCTTGTTTCATCCACTCTGTTGCTGCAGTTGTGGAGCTGAACTCAGACAAACCCACGGCCAAGTTCTGGAGAAGTTCTGCTCAACAAGAGCTACGACCTGCTGGACAAGGTGGCCCTATAACCAGGACCGAACCAGGAACCGAACCAGGAATAAAACGAAACTAAAAATGGGACAAGAACTGGACTAAAAACTAAACTGAACTACGAACTAAACCTGGACTGACTGGAACTGGACTTGAACTGGACTTGAACTGGACTTGAAGCTGGGACTTGAAACTGGACTTTGAACTGGACCAGAAACTCGATTTAGTACTGGACCAGAACTGGTCTTGAAAACGGATAGAACAGGACTAGAATGAGGTCAATACAGAGCCTAAAACGAGGACAACTGGACTAAGAAAGGACTGGAACCAGGTCTAAACCCGTCTTGTGTCTGGTCAGGTGCACGCTCTGCTGCCCTCTGATTCGTGTCATCACTGTGAACCGGGGCTGATGGAAATGAAGTCTCCAACTTCGGAGAAAGCTCTGGAACTTCTCAACAACAAACTGCAGCAGAAGAAAGACTGGGACCCACATCAGGTACTTGACTCCAAAACATCTGACCTTCTTCCAGAGCTTCACAACCGCCCTGGTCTCAGAAGAACCGCCCTCCTATCCTGACCTTCTTCTTTTCTCCTTGACCTTCTCTCGTCCTCTTGCAGGTCTCTTCTCTCTTGTCTCTTCTCCCTGACCTTCCTCTCTTGCAGGTCTCTTCTCTCTTGTCTCTCTCCCCTGACCTTCTCTCGTCTCTGCAGGTTCTCTGTGTCCTTCTCCCAGACCTTCTCTCGTCTCTTGCAGGTTCTTGTCCTCTTCTCCCTGACTTCTCTCGTCTCTTGCAGGTCTCTTGTCTCTTCTCCCAACCTTCTCTTGTCTTCTTGCAGTCTCTTTTCTCTTCTCCCTGACCTTTCTCTTGCAGGTCTCTTCTCTCTTGTCTCTTTCCCAGACCTTCTCTCGTCTCTTGCAGTCTCTTGTCTCTTCTCCCTGACCTTCTCTTGCTCTCATGCAGGTCTTCTTGTCTTCTTTCTCCCTGACCTTCTTCTGTCTCTTGCAGGGTCTCTTGCTTGTCTCTTCTGCCTGACCTTCTCTCTTGCAGGTCTCTTCTCTCTTGTCTCTTCTCCCTGACCTTCTCTCTTGCAGCTCTCCTTCTCTCTGGTCTCTTCTCTCTTGTCTCTTCTCCCTGACCTTTCTCTCGTCTCTTGCAGGTCTCTTCTCTCTTGTCTCATTCTCTCCTGACCTTCTCTCGTCTCTTGCAGTCTCTTCTCTCTTGTCTCTTCTCCCTGACCTTCTCTCTTCTCTTGCAGGTCTCTTCTCTCTTGTCTCTTCTCCCTGACCTTCTCTCGTTCTTGCAGGTCTCTTCTCTCTTCGTTCTTCTCCCTGACCTTCTCTCGGCTCTTGCAGGTTCTCTTCTCTCTTGTCTCTGTTCTCCTGACCTTCTCTCGTCTTCTGGACAGGATCCTCTTCTCTCTTGTCCTCTTCTCCTTGACCTTCTCTCTTGCAGGTTCTCTCGTCTCTCTGCGTCTCTTCTCTCTTGTCTCTTCTCCCTGACCTTCTCTCGTCTCTTGCAGGTCTCTTCTCTCTTGGTCTCTTTCCCTGACCTTCTCTGTCGTCTTGCAGGTCTCTTCTTCTCTTGTCTCTTCTCCCTGACCTTTCTCTTGTGTCTCTTCTCCTCTTGTCTCTGCTCCGACTCTCTCGTCTCTTTAGGTCTTTCTCTCGTGTCTCGTCTCCGACCTTCTCTCGTCTCTTGCAGGTCTCTTCTCTCTTGTCTCTTCTCCCCTGACTTCTCTCGTCTCTTGCAGGTCTCTTCTCTCTTGTCTTCTTCTCCTGAACTCTTCTTCTCTCTACGCTATGGTCTCTTCTTCTCGTTGTCTCTTCTCCCTGACCTTCTCTGCTCTTGCAGGTTTCTTTCTCTCTGGTTCTTCTCCCTGACCTTTTTCTCGTCTCTTGCAGGTCTCTTCTCTCTGTCTCTTCTCCCGGACCTTTCGCTCGTTTCTTGCAGTCTCTTCCTCTTGTCTTCTTCCTCCCGACCTTCTCTTTGCTCGTCTCTCTTCTCTCTTGTCTCTTCTCCCTGACCTTCTCTCGTCTCTTGCAGGTCTCTTCTCTCTTGTCTCTTCTCCCTGACCTTCTCTCGTTTCTTGCAGGTCTCTTCTCTCTTGTCTCTTCTCTCTGACCTTCTCTCGTCTCTTGCAGGTCTCTTCTCTCTTGTCTCTTCTCCCTGACCTTCTCTCTTGCAGGTCTCTTCTCTCTTGTCTCTTCTCCCTGACCTTCTCTCGTCTCTTGCAGGTCTCTTCTCTCTTGTCTCTTCTCCCTGACCTTCTCTCTTGTTGGTCTCTTCTCTTGTCTCTTCTCCCTGACCTTCTCTCGTCTCTTGCAGGTCTCTTCTCTCTTGTCTCTTCTCCCTGAGCTGCAGAAGACCGTCTCGTCTTCAGAAGAACCGTCCATAAACCGTCAGACCGCGCTCTTCTCGATGAAGCTTCTGTGTCGTCTCTTCGGTGCGTCGCGGCCGGAGTCGTTTGTCGCCGTGATGAAAGTCGCAGTGGATGTCGTCACGGCGGCGGAGGAGGACCGCAACGTCATGGCGACGGCGCTGCAGTGCGTCGCCGAAACCATCACGGCCCTGAAGGCGCTCGCCGTGCCTCACCTGCCCAGGTGATTTACTACAGTACTACTACGACTGCAAATACTACTACTACTGGTGTGTAAGTTCAGTCTAACTTTAAAGACTCGGTGGGACATTTCTCCTCAGTCTGGTTCCATCGGTTCTCGCGGCTCTGAGCCACAGAAAAGACTGTTTCTCGTCTGAGATTTACCTCCTGAGCTCCGTCACAGCTCTGCAGCGGCTCATGGAGACTCTGCACCACTTCACCAGCCCCTACCTGCACGACATCACTGTACAGGTACACACAACCACACACAACCACACACAACCACACACAACCTGCACCACATCACTGTACAGGTACACACAACCACACACAACCACACACAACCACACACAACCTGCACGACATCACTGTACAGGTACACACAACCACACACAACCACACACAACCATCACTGTACATGAACACACAACCACACAACAACCACACACAACTGCACCACATCACGTACAGGTAACACTCAACCACACACAACCTGCACCACATCACTGTCAGGTACACCACACACACAACCAACACTGTGGCAACACCAAACCACACTGCACCAACCGTGGTCAACAACCGCACCACATCCACTGTACAGGTACACACAACGCACAATCACACACCGACAGGTACACACAACCAGCAACACACAACCACCAATCACGTAGCAGTCGCAAACCGCCACATGGTTACTCACACCACAACCGTACACACCATACCACACACAAATTCACAATCACGTAAGCACAAACACAACCCAAGCCCCATATGTACTAAACACAAACAACAACCACACACATGTAGGTAAACCACCAAAAATCCATCACTGTTCACTGTCTCTCTGGTGTTCAAGTCTCTCTTAGGTGTTGAAGATGATTGTTCTCGCAGTGGTTTGTCGTCTTTCTCTCGTCTTGGTGAGTCTCGTCTCGTTCTCCGATCACCTGTCGGCCTCACGTTCCTGTTCGCACTCAAGTTCGAACCATCGCCTCCCCAAAATCCCTCCTCGATGTTGCTGCCGACCATTTCAAGTGCTACGGACGCGCCTGGTGCAGGACCAGACAGGTACAAACTGGTCTAGTCCTGGTCTTAGTCCTAGGTCTAGTCCTGGTTTGTAATTTCTCCATCTTAAACCTTTTTTTGTAATTTGCCGTTTCAGAACGACAGCTGGTGGCGCCATGAGAACCTGCAGGAGCACATCGATTCAAATCATGGCCAAAGATCAGCTGAGTCTCCACCAATCAGAGCTCACCTCCTTCTTCTGACCGCACTGGACTTAAGCCTCACACTGCCAGGTCTGTCAGGGCGGGGGGGGTCTGTGCTGGTGAGGGGGGGCTGGGGGGCTGTGACTTTCCTGAATCCACGATCATCTCCACTGTCTTCTGGGCGTTGAAACTCCAGGACACCTGCCGGACCACTCCCTCCTGTAGACAGACTCCTCCCCGTCCGAGATGAGCCGATGAGGGTGGAGTCAGTTTGTGTCCAGGGAGAAGAGCAGAGGGGAAAGTACATCAGCCCTGTGGAGCTCCTGTTGCTGATGGTCGAGGGTCTGAGACATTTTTCCCAGCGCACCACTGCCTCCGATCCGTCAGGAAGTCAGTGCGCCCCTGCAGGTGGAGTCAGGCACGTTGACTGGGAGAGCTTGTCCTGGAGCAGAGCAGGGAGGATGGTGTTGATGAAGAGCTGAAGTCCACAAACAGGATCCTGGCGTAGGTTCCCGGGGAGTCCAGATGCTGCAGGATGAAGTGGAGTGCCAGGTTGATGGTGTCTCCTACAGACCTGTTGGCTCTGTAGGAGAACTGCAGGGGGTCCAGCAGGGGGTCCATCAGGGGGTCCAGCAGGGGGTCCAGCAGGGTTCCAGCAGGGAGGAGGTGAAGGACTTGAGGTGGGGCAAGACCAGGCGTTCAAATGACTTCATGACTACAGACGTCAGTGCCACAGGCTTGTAGTCATTAAGTCCAGTGGTCCGGGGCTTCTTGGGGACAGGGACAATGATGGACGACTTGAAGCAGGCTGGGGCGTGGCATGACCCCAGGGAGGTGTTTAACATGTCTGTGAAGACGGGGGTCAGCTCTCCTGCACAGTGTCTTAAGGTGGAGGAAAGGAGTTTAACTCTAAACTGTGTGTTTCAGGAGGATCTGGAAAAGGCGCAGAAGGTTGAAGGAGCTGTGATCGACTGTCTACTCTCACTGGTCCTCAAACTCTCTGAGGTCACCTTCAGACCTTTGTTCTTCAAGGTAAAGTCCAGTCTAGAGAGCCTGGTTTCCTGAGCTTTGGTGTCTCTCATGGAGGATCTTTATCTGAAGAACATTCTATATTTGTGTTTGTTGTTCAGCTGCTGGAGTGGAGTAAGAGCGCCCCCTGTGGCTCTAAAGAGCGCTTGCTCACGTTCCTGCGTCTGTGCGACTCCATCGCGCTCAGACTCAAAGGACTCTTTGTTCTGTTCGCTGGAAACCTCGTCAAACCTTTCTGCGATCTTCTGCGCCCGAGCTCTGAGGGTGAGACGGCTTTCATGTCATTATGTCTCATTAGATCTGCAACGATTAATCGACTCGTCCTAGACCGATCTTTGTAGAACAGCACTCAAGTTTGTCTGGACTAAGCAGACTCTAAAATACAAACCTGATCCTCTGAGGACGTGACACAGACTGGGACCTAACACATATCGGCTGTTGTTTCGATATTAGCCGATACAACCCTAGCTTAACCGATATTAAAGCCAATCCTGAACCTTTTGAGAGATGGATCAAGTATCTACCTGTTCTGTCTGTCCTTTCTGTTCTTTCTGTTCTTTCCGTCTGTTGTTTCCGTCTGTTGTTTGTTCTTTCAGTCTGTTCTTTCCGTCTGTTCTTTCCGTCTGTTCTTTCCGTCTGTTGTTTGTTCTTTCTGTCTGTTCTTTCCGTCTGTTCTTTCCGTCTGTTCTTTCCGTCCTGTTGTCTGTTTTTCCGTCTTGTTCTTTCCGTCTGTTCTTTCCGATTGTTGTCTTTTTCCGTTGCTTTCCGTCTGTTCTTCTCTGTGTCTTCGCGTGTTCTTCCGTCCTGTTCTTCCGTCGTTCTTAATCGTCTGTTGTTGTTCTTTCCGTCTGGTTCTTTCCCGTCTGTTCTTTCCAACTGTTCTCCCCCCCCCCCGCCCCCCCCCCATCCCCCACTTCGTCTGTTCTTTCCGTCTGTTCTTTCCGTCTGTTCTTTCCGTCCTGTTCTTTCACGCTGTTCTTTCGTTCTGTTCTTTCCGTCTGTTCTTCACGTCTGTTTTTCCGTCTGTTGTTTGTTCTTTCCGCCGTTCTTTTCCTGTCTGTTCTTATGTTCTTTCCGTTGTTCTTTCGTCGCTGTTGATTTCTTTTTTTTTTTTTGTCTTTTATTTTTTTTTATTTTTTGTGTTTGTTTTTTGTTTCTTTTTTTTTTTGTCCCGCCTGTTCTTTCTGTCTGTTCTTTGTTCTTTCCTCTGTTCTTTCCGGTCTGTTGTTTGTTCTTTCCGCCTGTTCTTGTCTGTCTGTTCTTGTTCTTTCCATCTGTTCTTCCGTCTGTTCCGCTTGAATAAAAGAAGGTCTGGTAACGCTCGTACTTCTCTTCGTCCTCAGCTCTGTTCAGTCGGAGCAGAAACTTCTCTGCTGCTCACGTTGGTTCTGGATTGTCTCCATAAAATCTGGCCTCTACGACAACAAACAAGTTCCTGAGCGCGACCGAGCGGAGGCTTCATGGGCCCATGGTGGACCAGGTCAGTCCTGCTTTAGTCCTGTTTTAGCCTGCCTTTAGTCCTGCTTTAGACCTGCTTAGTCCTTGCCTTTAGACCTGCTTTAGTCCTGTTTTAGACCCTGCTTTAGTCCTGTTTTTAGACTGCTTTAGTCCTGGCTTTGACCTGCTTTAGTCCTGCTTTAGACCTGCTTTATCCTGCTTTAGACCTGCTTTAGACCTGCTTTAGACCTGCTTTAGTCCTGCTTTAGTCGCTGTTTTAGACCTGCTTTAGTCCTGTTTTTAGACTGCTTTAGTCCTAGTTTGAGTCTAGTTGAGTCCTAGTTTGAGTCTAGTTTTAGGCCGAGGTTTTGAGTTCCTGTTTTGCAGTTCCAGCATTCCGGGACAATGTGCTTTTTCTGGATGTGTTAAATGTGTTTGAGCTGCAGAACGTGTGAAGCGGTTTTAATGACTGCATGTTTGAGGACTGTGGAACATCCACTTTTTTAGTGAAGTATTTATTATATATAAGACATAGAATCTAATAATTTGGGGCAGAATGTCCTTTGAGGGGTCTGCTTGGAATCGGTCTAGAACACAAGATGACGTTTCTAGAGGACGTAATGGCTGAAGTTCTCTCTGCTTGATCAACAGCAGTGAATCTTTCTAGCTGTCACTGATGGATTTTATGGGACCTAAGTGTTTATACAGCTTGTGGGCGGTCACTTCGTGTGGGCGTGTCACTGAGCCACATGTCGCTGAATATTGGCTCTTATTATTTCTTTTGAACTTTGAGATTGTTTTTTCTGATATTGTCCTTTTTCATTATAACTTTATTCTTTGGGCTGGATAATCTTCAAGAACAAACTGAAAGGTGATTAGGAAATGATCTGACAGTTTAGGGTTTTGAGGGAAGACAATGAGGTCACTAATCTCTATTCCATATGTTAGAACAAGATCTTAGAGTGTGTTTGTGACTGAGTTCTAACAGGGCGTTGAAAGAATTACTGAGAGAGTTATCGCTCATGTTCACGTGGATATTGAAGTCCAACTATCACTACTTTATCCCAGTCCAACACCAAGTTTGAGATAAAGTTCGAGAACTCTCTGTTAAAACTCTGATAGGGACCAGGGGGTCTTTAGAGGACCACAACAGGACTCCTTTTTGGTTTCTCAGTTTGGACATTGTGATTGATCACATGACGCTTCAAAATGAGCTAAATGCATTGTTAAGGCATGTTGAAGCCAAGTTTCAGTTAGAGCTGAAGATCTATGTTACAATCATTATATTAATTCATTAACTAAAAGCGATTTAGAGGAAATTGACCTAATGTTTAACAGTCCACATTTTAGCAAACTTTATTGATTTGTTTAATTTGTATCATTTGTGAGTGTTATTTTGATGAAGTTCTTTGGTCTGACGCCTGAAGAGCTTTTTCTGAGGTTTGAACTTTTTGACATTATTTGCACGAGGGAGCAACAGCACGTGCTCTATCTGCTTGAGTCTGAACACTTCTTCAGTTGTGGCGAGAGCGGGCGAGAGCCATAGCGACAGAGGAGGGTCTTACGCTGCTGTCTGCGCCGGGGGCTCATTCCCTGGGTGGGCAACTTTAGAAACCACTATGGCAATCGTTAAATTCCGAACAAAAGGGATGTACCGCTCCGAAGTGGATGGATGCCATCCCTGCGTATGAGCCCGGGCTTTCCCCAAAACGCACTCCAATTTTTCAACAAAGACTACATTGTTTTGAGGGCACCCAAGAATAACCAGCAATTGAATGCTGAACAGCGGCTGCACAGTTCATAGATGATCCGACTGGGCAGGAGGACCAAGAAAATATGACGGTATCTGACATCGTCTTTGCCATTCACCCGTTATGCACACACGGCACCTACTGAACACAAGTAGTGTGCGGTGTGTTTGTGTTTCAGCTGGAGACGCAGCAGACACGGATGTAAATGTGTTTGTTGTTTCAGCTGGAGAACGTCCAGGGTCCAGAGTATCTCCACAGAACTCACACCACAGTCTGGTCCCGTGTCTGGGACAGTTTGCTGTGCGTTGGCGCGAACGCACGCTGTGGAAACAACCCTGAACTACCAGATCCTTCTGAAGACCAGGCACCAGGACCAGCGACCAGAAACCAGAACAGAACAAATACCAAGACAGAACAGGACAAGACCAGGACATGGACTAGATCATAATCAAGACCGGACCAAACCAAGACCAGGAACTAGGACTAGGACCAGGACCAAGACCAAGACCAGAACAATCAAGACCAAGACCAGGACCAGGACAGGATTAGGACCAAGACCAGGACCGGACCAAGGTCAAGACCAGGACCAGGATTAGGAGCAAGACAGGACCAGGACTAGACCAGGACCAAGACCAGGACTCAGGACCAGGACCAGGACAAAGACTTGGACCAAGACCAAGGACTAGGACCAGAATCAAAACCATGACCAAGAAAAGAAGAAAAGAGACAAAAAGAACATTCAACAAAATCATTTTTTATTCCATATAATTATTTTAAACTAAAAAATGTATAAATGTTTCTTGATCTCAGTAAATTTTCCCCGTTCAGGTCTAAATCAGGTCTAAAGCAGGTCTACAGCAGGACTAAAACAGGACTAAATAAACTTTTGCGTATTTACAGTTCGAGTACACAGAGAGGGGGCGCTCCAGAGACATGTCCGAACTCATAAACAACAGGCTTTAATAAACACCTGAAGTTACAAGCGAAATAAAACAGGGCGAATCAAGGCGGAGTCAAGGCGGAGTCAAGGGCGGAGTCAAGGCGGAGTCAAGGTGGAGTCAAGGCGGAGTCAAGGGCGAGTCAAGGGCGGAGTCAAGGGCGGAGTCAAGGTGAGTCAAGGGCGAGTCAAGGCGGAGTCAAGCGGAGTCAGGCGAGTCAAGGCGAGTCAAGGCGGAGTGAAGGCGAATCAAGGGGAGTCAAGCGGAGTCAAGGGCGAGTCAAGGGCGAGTCAAAGGGCGGAGTCAAGGCGGAGTCAAGGTGGAGTCCAAGGGCGAGTCAAGGGCGAGTCAAGGCGGAGTCAAGGCGAGATAAGGGCGGGCGGAGTCAAGCGAAGTCAAGGGGAGTCAAGGGTCAAGAGTCGGAAGGCGAGTAAGGCGGAGTCAAGGCAGAGTCAAGAGTCAAGGCAGAGTCAGGGCGGAGTCAACAAAACTACTTTGAGTATCTTCAGTGGAAAACACTGACTTTATCAATGAAATGATTTCATGCCTTTTTTCTGAATTCAAAGCACTTTTTGAAAATGGCCCCAAATGCCAGCGGTTTGTTT